>JAYXIM010051043.1:0-26442 GCA_037575425.1 Anastrepha fraterculus
TCATGATATTTAATAGCTTATTTACGGTAATTTTTCCAGCTTAACTCTCTTTCTCTCCTCTCTCTTAGCTTCACAGTCTGTGGTGGGCCATAGCTTCTTCAACAATCCTCTTCCAATTCAGTCTCTCTCTTGCCTCATTTCTCCAATTACGTACGTTCATCTCTTTCAAGTTTGAGTCTATGTAAGTTTCCAGCTTAATAATCCACCGAATTGAGCTACATATACGCCTTTCCACGTTTTGCTGCTCATTTATTTTTGAGAAATTGGATACTTTTCGCATATTTCAAATTACTCTCAGAACTGTCACAATTAGCACATGGGTAACATTTTAGGGGACAATTATTGGACATTGAGCTGCCGTAATTGCTATGGGCAGAGCAAATTAAATTTTTTTAGCTACTTAAATGTGCTACCATAATTTTTACGCTATTAACTTAATTGTGGTATATTTTTCCACTATTTTCCTCAATTCTAAAAGTATAGTAAGTGTTTGAGTGAAGCAAAAAAACAAAAAAAAAAAAAAACAGCAATTCCTTCAGCAAAGAATGTAAGCAGCTAAATGACTAATGGAAAAATTGTAAAAGAAATTCGATGTAAGAGGTAAAAAAAAATAAAAATTTGTGGTGAAAACTTTGTGAAAGGTTGGACGTTACATACATACATATGTATGTGTGTATATATGTATGTTTGTATGCCGCATTGTCGACATTTAAGTAGGCAGTTGATAGCTGTTACTTGTACACCGTCGAGTGTGAGTGGCGGTGCACTTGGCCACATTTCTGTTGCTTGTCTACTTTTTAATTAGAAAATTAGAAGTTCAACAATAAAGTGTTTAAATAAATAGTTTTGTATTTTAGTAGCAGAAAATTATTTGTTGGAAAAGAAATATGCCTTTCTTTTTTATGTATTTATTTATTTATTTTTATTATTAGTGCAGTCAAAAGATAGAAAAAATGCTTGAGTGGTTAAGTAGAAAATTATAAGTGTGTATGTACATAAGTAGAAGTGCAGGACAGTTGGCTGTAAAACCACTAGTGAGAGCGGCAATTGGTCTAGTCCATTCTGCATGTGAACGCATGCATGCATGTACATATGTGTCCATTTCCGCATTAACAGTGGGTTCTATGTTGACAAGTGGTCCTTTTCGTACCTACACACAACACTTGCTGGCATTACCAGCCACTAGACAACAAAGGTATCAGCAAAACCATCAACACCAACAGCAACAGAGCTGTGTACTGTTACTTTTTTTGAGTTTGTTTCTCATTGCGACGATTTCGACTTCTTCAGCACTATCAGCCAGCCGAGGAAGGTACGAGTACGAGCGAATAGCGGTGCCTGATCATGATTAGGACAGCTCTCATTGGCTGATCGAAACGAAACAAAACGGAAATGCAATAAAGCACCGTGCGCATGCAAGCTGCAGAGAAAGCGTACAAGCACGAGAAGGCTACATGCTTAATGAGTACATATAAATGTATGTGTGTTTGTATGCATACTTAAATTTTTTCTTCCTCCAACTTGAAGCAGTGCACTCCCCAATTCTTTTCTAGGAAGTGCGCACGCTCTCAAGTGCATAGCAAATAAAAAAGCGCCAAGCAGAAGTTGGAATAAAAAAAAATAATAAAAATGTATGTATGCACGAAGTGGTGATGAGCTGCTGACAGCTAACTATTTGCAGGCGCTGTCGAAGTGGCTTATAACCTCAAAGCAAAAAAACAAAAACAAAGAAAGGAGAAAACGACAATGTTGCATTTCCAACTTCTTGGCTGCCAAAGGTGCCATATGTTAATTTTCATAATTCCTCATAATTCGACTATCAACTTACAGGCCTGTTCACAGTACTTCTCATGGCTGCATATGCATGTAGATACTACACACATGCACACATACATATGCGTATATATACTTATATTATCCATCAAATGTCTGTGAGTAGTTTGTACACATCAGCCAACTAGGCACATTTTTATTGTTGCTCTCTCTAGCAATGCTCCTGCACCATACGCCATTCGTCGCGCTTGTAACTCCCGCCTGCCTATGCACTTCAACACTTCAAAAACTCATCATCACTCGTTTGTTTTTATATTGCATTTTATATTTATTTAGTGAGTATTAAATTTTCATTTAGTTTAGAATTTTTCAATTTTACAAAGATGCTATTTCCAGGAAGTGTGCCTCTTGGATTGACATCCTATAATATCGGCACAATGTACTTGTAATTGTATTGTAGTTTGAGTTTCAATTAACTGACCCAAGCAAAAAAAAAAAAAATTAAAAACATGAAAAAAAGTAATGAAAAGTGAAGTGTTATCAAAACAGTAGCTACAAATTGTGGGAATGTTGGGATTCTGCTGTTTGATGCTTCGTAGTTCCAAGAAGCAGCTGTTATCGTTGCAGCGACATTGAGTTTGTTTTTAATGAGCCGTTGACTGAAGATTAGCTCCAAAGTGTTAAGTTTATACAACGCTTGGATGTCTAAAAGATTTTAAACTTTTTAACAACAGGCTAATCTAAAAGACTATTTTTAGGGGATGGTTCCCTGTATAGAAGTCTACAAAGTAGGGAAAGTTTTTGTTCACGACTCACTGGGAGTGTCCAAGAAGGTTCTTCTGCTTACGGTTAAAGCAGCTCACAACGTCCGGGTTTCACCCAAGTATTCTCTAGGTAGCTTCCGAACACCTGTTTGAGAACGAGTTGATGTGAGATGACGAAATTGCCTAGGAGCACTGGTTGTACACTGAGTTGAGGATCCGTTTAATGAGCAGAAAAATAGTGCCGCAGGTAAAGCCATTCAAGAGGAAGAAACTAAAAAATTGACTGATCGAAATTAGTTTAAGACTCGCCGTAAATCAGTAATTATTATAACGCTCCCCCAGTGCCTTACACTCTCATCGGAAGTGAAGTATCTTGGTGTAATACTTGACCCCAAGCTCCACTGGAAGCTGCAAATAGCAAATCCAGTTAAGAAGGCCGGCATAGCCTTCTACGCCTGTAAATCTATGTTCGGCAAAAAATGGGGTCTCAAGCCACGTGTCGAACTGTGGATGTACAACTTAGTGGTTCTGCCAATTTTGACATATGGCTGCCTAGTTTGGTGGGTAGCTCTTCAGAAGGGCTACAACACTACTAAACTAAAGAGAGTGCAGAGAACTGCATGTGTGGGCATCACTGGTGCTTGTAGAACATGTCCCACTGCTGTGCTCAACGTTATTCTGCGCCTACTTCCTGTAGACTTGCAGGTTAAATCCATTGCTGGTCAGAGCGCTATTAGGTTGAAGGAGATTGGCCTCTGGAGACAACTTCCTGTAGGACATTGTAGCATCTTGAAGTAGATCTCCCCTTCCTTCTCTGTACTTCGTACATACTTATCTCTCTACTCGCAAATTGGGTTTTTAGTCGTGTTTTTTAAGCAGAGGTTTTCGCGATCCTGCAAGCATGCAAAATGTTGGGAGGGAGACATTAATATTGTTTCCGATAGTTCATCTGCGATCAAGGCCTTGTCGTCGCCGTATTGCAGCTCTCTTCTGGTAAACTCCTGTAACGAGGAACTCAAACGTCTCGGACGTGCGGGAAACTTTTCCCTTATCTGGGTTCCTAGGCACAGGAATATAGAGGGAAATGAAATTGCTAATGAGCTCGCCAGGAAGGAGTCGACAGAACCGGTTTAAGTTGTCTTCTTCTGAGACATCGGTGCCCCCTTGACCGTTGTTAAAGGAAAACTACACAATTTCTTTCTAAACAAACCGCAAGACAGATCTCCATGTAAACATCTAAACATCCATATAAACACAACGCTTAAGGTGATGGGAATCCACCGCCTTTCAATTTCCAAACTCATTGCGGTGTTCACTGGTTACTGGCTGATCGGTACTCATGCGGAGAAGCTTGGAATTCCGCACTTTCTCTGCAAATGTCCGGCTCTGATGGCTATGTGCTTGAAATTCTTCTTTATAGTTTTGGGGTTGGCTTGAAGAAATTCACCAGCCTAGATCCCTTTTCTATCCTCTACTACACCAACAACACTGGGTGGCTGTAGACGGTTTTCTCCTCCCTAAATTTTTTCGCAAGTAGTGGTCCACATTCTGGTATCAAAACGGCACGTAAGTGCTACTTGTAGTGTACCTAAGCTACTCTTGCCATCTAACCTACCTATCTACCTATAACGCTCCACAAACGAAACGTCTGACAGAAGAACAAAATGCAAAAAACTGATTTCAGTTAAAGTGAAAATGGAGAGCAAAAAATGAAAGATTACATTGACTATCTCCAATGGTTCACCAGTCCAGAACTGGAAGTAACTTCAGATGAGAAGTCTGACCGGAGTCCCAAATCTGGAGTTACGAGAAGAGGAGCTCTCGAATGCGGTATGACAAAAGTCTACATACAGTTCAATTAGCTTAAAAATTTTTCACTGGTTGACGGCGTTGTGGCATTGATCCAACTAGTTAGGCAAGCTCTTCGCGCTTTATTTGGTTCCATGCCTCCATCAACTCTTTCTCTATCGATTTTGCGTCAGTTACGCGCTTCGTCGAATTTTTCTCTCTGAAAGCATCCAAACATGATCTATCGGACTTAAATCCAGATTCTGTGGCGTTGTATAAGTTGACTGGGGGCGTAATACAAGAGCTATTCTTTGACACTAAGTGCAGTATGCCCCGGGTCATTGTCTTGTTGGATTTGTTGGAAAATCCGGCAGGAGAGGAAAGAGCTCGTCTCGAAAGGCCTCATATGCCCCGAGTACCTCCAGCGGCAGGGCTGTAAAGCTTATCAGGATCGATACCAGTAAGATTCTGATTACGGTATACTGGAAAATACTCTTAGATTAGGAAGTCTATGGGCTGGTGAAAGCAGTATTCTATCACTTCAGTACAGGAGGGTGACACTTCACCGAAATGGCTGATAGGCTAATGCTGCAATCGCCTCCGCCTCATTAAGTTGGTGGTGAAGGCCCAGTTGAGCAATCCTGCCTAATTCCTGTCCTGACTCTTTACTCTATTGCCCATGAAGCGTAGAGTTAACCCTAACATGGCCTCCCTGCTCGCATAGATAACCATGGGGACACTTAGGGAAACTGCACTTTCGTGTAAGGATAGCGGTCTGAAGTCGGGACTCAAAACAATTGAAATGAACACTCAAAATAGAAAACAAACCACCGACCAAAGAACAGATGAAGGAATCAGAGATGGTCGCAATGACAATGTGGATCTAGAAGCAGCCTTCAGAAAAAGTAGTTTACTGCTAAGATCCCCAACGGCAAAGAACGCAGCAATCCTCAATGCAGCGTTCAAAAATGTAAAAGCTGACGAAAAAAAGACGAAGGATGCCTCTGCCTTCTAAATACATTGAACTTTGATTCGTCAGTAAATAAAACTTTAGACCAGAAATCCATTCCCTTGCCAATATGCGCCCATGCAAACTTAAGCCGATGGCGACGGTTTTTTCTGAAATCAGTGGCTTTTTACATGGTGTCCTGCTGGAATATACGTATTTATTAAGATATCTCTTAATAGTTCTTGGATAAACACTTTTTCTGGATGTAAAGTCGATATGTTTGACCAATTTTGGAGCACCTAAAAATGGGACTTACATCTATTTGGATTGAGCTTTATCTTCTTATCTTTCTTTTCTGGTGTGCATTTTGCTAGTTTTCTTAGTTTTTATGCATTTTAATGGACTTGGAAAATTGATAATATTTACAAGGTGCCTACCCCCTGACAGTTGTTAAAGGGGAACTGCACAAATTATTTCTCAGGAAAGCGCAGAAAAGATGGAGTTCCATTTCTTCATGTGCTATTTCGAAAACCCTTTGGCTCCAGTACAATATATAATACGAAGGACTCGCCATTCAATTTCCAAACTCGTAGCTATATTTGCCGGTCACTGGACGATCGGCACACACGCGGAAAAGCTAGGATTACCATTTAACCCCCATTGCAGAAGCCAGGGGACCTTTCAGAGAAGGAGACTATTGAGCACTTTCTCTGTAATTGTCCGGGTTTGGCAGCAAGACGTTTAAGCTCACTGGGTGTTCCTTTCTTCGACAGTCTGGGGCATTGCGCCAACCTAAATCCCGTCAATCTTCTCCATTATATCAACAGCTCTGGCTGGCTGTAGATATCTGCCTGTTGGAGGTCTCATAATGGTATCAAAACGGCGCTTTAGTGCTACTTGAGGAAAGCCAGACGTGCCTCTTGATATCATTTTCACATTACATTTCTTGCTAATTCTCTCATGCAAATATATACAAAGTAACTCTTTAAAAAAATGGCCTCCCATTTCGCAATGAAGTGCTTTAAATCATTTAATTATTTCAAACTGAATAAGGCATTCACTTTTAATTCCCTTTTTCTTCACACAATCTCCTTCACCTTCTACCTTCGCATTCTCACTTTCACTGTAACTTCATTTTCGTCCTGACTCTGCAACACTGTCTCTAGGGACAATGTATGACACAAAACAATTTCAACTTCTTAAATTGCAGCAGTTTTATCAGCCGTCGCAGCGCAAACTCCTCCAACAAAAGGATATAATCAAATTAAGTAAGGCGAACAATGTATCAAGGAAGGCATTGGCAGAAGGATATCCGGACTCTAGAGCAAGTATGCATACACTCTGACGAATATGAGTGAACATACAAACTGAATTGCGGTCTATGATTGCGGAACACTCCTACGAGCACGGCGCGGAGGCGCAAGAAATCCGCAAGCAACTGCTGCAAAACGTAAAGGAAAACTGTGCAGAACTGCTTGCGCTCAAAAATGAAGGCGAACCACAAGAAGAAGGTAAACAATATGAGTTGGAGTATACACACACATACCAACACACACACATACACATAGCAAATTTATATACTTACAAACTTATAATGCACGTGAATTTTCAGGTGCCTTTTCTACATACCATGCAATTGTTATTGTTTTCATTATTAGGAAAAGAAAATTGCACTTGAAAAGGGCGTTTTCCTACTTGAGTGTCGCCCATGTGTTCGTGCACACACATACATACATACATACATACAATATAGAGGATGGCCCATGGTTCAATGAGGTGTGAAAAAAGGTGGCAAACAGTAGGCGTTTTCTGTCGATGATTGTAATGTAAATATACGCCACTTAATTTTTGTAATTTTACACATTTATTTCTCTAATTGCAGCAATAATCGCATAAACATTTGCTCGGGTCGTAGGAGGTACGCAAATAGATGAAGACTTTCTAAATGTGCTGGATTGAAGGTAAAAATCAGCTGCTGGGCGTGCAAACAAATGGGAATCGGAGAAGAATAATGGGAAGAGTGAAGAAGAAGCCGAAGAATGTACGCATGTAAGTGAAGAAAAATGAAATAAAGAGAAAAAAACTTGGGAGAGGGGAAAACAGTAGGAAGAACAATCAATTTATGGGCGAAGTAACTGCGGTGAGTGGGCAAAAGAAGCATTGTTTAGAACGAACGAATATTAAAATAGAGGTTATTGTTGTTGTGGCAGTATAATGGAACCTGAAAGTGCGGTGTAGTCACCGATCGTCTTCGCCTAACTCATCTAACGGTAAACCCAAAAAACGTGCTGTTTCGCAAAGTTGGAGAGTTGGGTCCAGTGGGAAAGGGGAGTTAGGTGAGTAGGTTTGCTGAAGGAGGCTTCTGAGACATTAGTTATTCGAAAAAATAGCCGGTCCAGATATTGTCTTATTGGATGGGTAGATTCGAGAATCATAAAAAACATCTGTATATCGTCTGTTCATTGGTTGGATTTGCCGATAGATGAAAATTCCTTACAGATTTGAATTTTTGGAGCGCTAGTTGGAGAATTTTCTTCTTTCTGCTCAAGCCAATGAATCTTTAAGGCCTGCGGACAGTCTCTTTTATAAGCAGAAAAATTCGACAAAGTATAGGCACTGACGCAAAATCGATAAAAAAGAAATAGTTGATGGAGGCATGGTGTCGTGCGGTGTGCCTTCCCATGCTGGACATGCTGGGTATGTCGGGGTTGATTCTAGATAAGTAGGAGTTTAATCTACAAACAAAATTGGGCCAAAGTTACGCGGGTCTCGCGAGGTCGCTGAATATTTTCGTTTGCAATAGGTGGTGGTTGAGCACCGATAACGGCGTTTGGGGGTCGGGAGTTTAGGAAGGTGGTAAGGGTCTTCCGATGAATGTCGTTCAATGTATGTCTATATACCGTTCGGTCCAGTAATTGTAGATGTGTTTTGTTCTGAATCTCGTCAGTGTAGTTAAAAAGACGCCTGGGAGGTGACTCAGGCTCTAGCAAATGTCTTTGTTAAATGTCTTTGTCTTTACCCCACGTGCTACGTTGTGGATTTAGTGAGGGAAAGTTGGAGATTCATCGCAGTGAAAAAACGAGATAGGCTGGCGTGAGAAACGTTTTTCTTGGAACAAAAGCTATCTACACCATTGCCCGCCACCATTATCGAACAATCGTCAGCATGGGAGATCAGTCAGACTCCCTCTGGTGATTGGCGGAGCTTCCAGACGTAGTAGTGCAAAAGCAAGGTTGCGGTACACCCTGCTTTATCTTCCTCTGTTTTGAGTTTTGATCTCGAAAGTTTGAAGTTTTAACGTCAATCCCTTGACAGCCGATTCTGCGTACCAGAATGGCTCCGTTTATTCCCGACCAAGAGCTGTCGACCCATAAATTAGTCCTGCCTAGTGCACCGTACAGACGCTTGGTATCTGGGTATGTTTTTATAGCCTATCTGGACATGATGGTATAGCCATATCCAAACGTATGACAGGAGTTCTGCTTTCCACGCTCACAAAGGCGGCTACACTTCTAATAAACCTTCTTTTCAATAGAGGGAACCTGAACAACCTCAGACTTGTTACAGTGAAACTAGAAAAAAATACAACTTATCGCTCTAGGAACCTTCGATTTGGTTACATGAAAAATTCTAGACAATAATTCTGAAAATTGCCTGAGTTAGTGCTTTAAAGTAGTGTAGATACAGGAGAGTAGCTACTTGGGTGCTATAAGGAGTTTTAGTCAGACAATACCATAGATTATCACTTTAGTAAAAACACATATTAAATTGTAAGGCAGTGCTGACTTGCTCACCAGTAGCTGAAACTTCTACAACCGACTGCGCCTTTACTGATAAAAATCACCCGAGCAGACTTACTCACTGGCTTCTTAAAGGGCTACAATCGACTACGTTTTTATTTCCATCTATTGAGACAAATCAGCCGCTTTATCTGGAGAGTGATGAGACGTAAGAGCATATTTAGTGTGAATGGTTGGTCTTGGTCAGGTGGAGATTGAAGCGCTTTTAACTTCTTGATAGTCGCATCCGAAAAGTTTTCGAAACTTGTCCACTAAGAACCTTACAGCGTTGATTGGGGAAGATTGAAGGTCTATGGGGAATTGGGGAAAATACTTTTTTGGACGCAGTATCTTTCCGTCCAACTATAAACATCTAATTTTATATTCATCTTGAATATACTACTCTTTTTTGATTTAACAAAAGTTTCGCTCAAGAATCTCCAAGAGAAACCATATTGTAAAACATCACCAAGAACCAAGAGGAAAAGTGCTCTGTTCCCACGGCAGTTGGCTCTACGTTACCGGAACGTCCTTTATATCTTGCTTTATATTCCTGCCAAGGACTGTCACTGCAGCAGCATTTCCTGAAACTGTTTATGCTGCTACAACAACAACAAAAGTCTTCAACTATATGCACTGATAGCTCTATAAAAGTATAGAAAAGTACCAGTTAGTGAGATTAGGTGACAACTTAAAACTAATTGGTAAATAATTTTTCCAAAACGGTAAAGTTTACAATAATTTATTCTGGCAGTCATTCATTCCATTTATGAGGTCCAACAGTTTCTCCGCGAATGTAACTTTTGAATGAAAGAAGCTTTTGAGCCAGAGATGTACTGTCATACGAATGTAGTATGGATTTCTGGTAACGGGGAAACTTCTGAAAATAGAAGGTGAGCTTGGGGTAAGCTTAAGGTATTGGCAGATATGCCAGCAGACTGGGAGCGCCCTATAACGACTATTGCAGAAGCTGTAACGACATCGAAGGAGAAGAGACTATAGAACACTTGCTATGCGGGTGCTTGGCTCTGGATAGGAAAAGGTTCAATATTTTAGGAAAAATATCCCTGAATAACTTGGCAGAAATAGCCAATATAAAAATTACAAGTCTTGTTAGATATATTAAAGCCACAGATTGGTTCAATGAGGACAATTTAGAGTGAGGAGAGGGGACAGCCCCGGTGGTATCACAATGGGCCTACAGCAGGCCTAGGTGTGTTAACCGGCAACCACTATATCTACCTACCTACCCCAAGTATTACTACAGATCTGCTTTTATTGCAAATAATGTATAAGTGACAGTAGGGTAATTAATCGCGCTTGTGGGTAACTATCTGGCCACCAAAACTGTAAAATCTCCTCGGTATAAGTGCTGTAACTCCCTCAGCTTTACTCTGATTGGCCTGAAATTTTGACACGTAATTGCAGAAGCATCAGCCTTTCTAAATATGCAAATCATGAAAATCGGTCACTGAAAAAAAGGTTATAAGTAACCAATCGTTGAAATCGTGCCCCTCACACTCAGTGGCCACCATTAGTTCTACATAGTCTGTAAGAAACCTTGTATTTCTAGATTTATTATATGAATAAATAAATAAAAGTGCTACAGAGACCAGAGACGAGGAAGCAGTGGAACATGTTGTACTCTACTTCCACTATACCGCTTAGGCTTAGAGAACTTCGATTCGGTATACCGTCATTACATATAAGAAGAAATGTAGTCGTTCTTGATCACCAAAACTACTTCTTTGAATATCTTGGGTACTTAGAGTAGCTAGAGTTGTATTCTGTTATATGGTCCGCTCTAATAAGAGTTCACTCGGTAACCGCAGGAGATAGGTGCGGTGTTCGGAAAATATTTCCTTGCCTTACTTTTAGTTGTGCTTAAAATACTTCTTTGAAAACCTGGCGTAACTAGACTTCGTAGGGTTAGGTTAGACGACATTAGATTGTTCTTAAAATACGATCACAAAGATCAATTTGGGATGAAGAACAAAGATTTCTCTCGTGCCTCGTTAGAATACCTTCTTGAGGATCTGGGATAAACAAAAACTCGGTAAAGTTAGATAAGACTAAAGTAGGCGCTCAGCTTTTAAAACAAGTTCACAGAGAACCCTTTGCGATAGCCAAGAAAGGTTTCTCGCATGAGTTCTTAAAATAATTTTCTTGAAGATCTGAAATAAATAAACTTGGCAAATGTATACTCGGGTAAGTTAGGCGAGCTGCTCTTAAAAAAAGTACGCAAAGCCCCATTACGGTGCACAGTGAAGATTTCACTAGTCCTTTCTCTGCATATCTTTAGAGCAGCTCGAAATTGTGGGGAATCCAACGAGTTCTGCGGAATCCTGCCTAAACTGTACGGGCTCCCTTCTGGAAGAAACTAGCAGAAGCTCATTGCAGTGGCATTACAATGAGTTAAAAGCGCTTGTTTGAGTCCCATATACTGCGTTCAAGCGGCAACTACCATAACCAGCGAGCAGTGGTTTCGGGGATACCCACGACAGTCGGTTCTATGTTACCGGAGCGACGTGGATTTATATACGGCCAAGGACTGTCACTCCAGCAGCATTCCACGTGCATGTATGGGGAATGTTTATGATGCTACAACAACAACAGTAGACTTGAGCTTTATATCAATATAAAAAAATCTTATAAAAGTCTTCGATGCTCTGCCGGCAGCAACACATCTCAGAGAGCATTTCTGTAAAAGCTTCTTGTAAACTCTATCTGCTCCGTAACACACCCCTCCACTTCTAGCATAACTTTAAATCATACAACAGCAGAAACTCGGTCAAAGCATCTGCCGGGAAGCTACTAAATATTTTAATATTAGAATTTATGCAGCCACAGTTGGAATCGAACGAATACTTTAGTGCTGCCAGAAAAGTCAGCTAGCGAATTATCAAATTTTAAAAACAGCAGTGGTATAATGAAGAACTTCCGTTATACAACTAACGGACTGCACTCGATGCTGCTAACTCAATAAAATCAAGACAACTGCGATATTTTGCAAATCAAATACTTTTGGAGCTTCAAAAAAAAAAAAGAAATAAAAATGAAAATGAAAAGAAAAAATAAAATATAAATAAAAGTGAAAAACTAAATGAATGAAATAAAAAGAAAACCGAAGTTCCTCTTCGCAGCAATGAGAAATACTTTCATTTGAGTGGTCATTGAAGTTAGCACCAACACAGACAGACAGCAGCCACAGGAGCAATGTTGGCAAACAACAAATAAATGCCACAAGCTATGTACAAAACACCAGTAGCAACAACAACCACTGTAGTACAACATTGTGTTTCTGTGTCAGCATTAACCACTACTTCTGCTACTATTATCCTTTATTTCGCCAGCACAGGCGAAGTCGCTTCTTAAGTGCGAGTGAGTTCCACTTTTCACACCTTTTTTGCGTTTTGTGCAGGGAAAAGGTACCTAAACCAAGCGCCCAAGCGTTTACTTTTTCTTAAGAATTGTGCGCCGATATTGTTGTTGGCATGCGGTTGCATTATCCTTGCTGTCTGTTGTTGTCTGTTTATTCTACAATTTCCTTGTACGTCCTCAAGTGTATCTGCCACTGCCACAGCCGCTACCGGCTGAAGGGCGCACCAGCAAACTCTTGCAATGGTCACGCTTAAGTGTTGGGAAAGTTGTGCTCGCATTTATTGTATATTTTTTACCTTTTTATAGAGAATTGCTGTCTACTTTTCCCTTGCTTTCTTTTATGATGTGGAAAAGTCAATATTATTATAGCACAATTTTGTGGCTAACATATGTTGCAAATACTTAAGTCCAACTAACCCCTATTAGTGGTACATTATACTGCCTGGTTCACACTTAAGTGTGGCCAGCGTAAATAGAAAGGTGTGCATGGATGTATGTGTGGGTGTAGGAAGATAGATAGGTAGGCAGTGACTGCCTTTTTTACAGTTCACCTTTTTCGTGGCTATTGCTTTGGCTTGATTGTGAAGTGTTTTATTTTCACACAGCCTTTTTTCTGACTGCTAGTGAATTTTTTAAATTGACCAATTGACTCTTTCAATGCTGGTGTCAAATCGTAAATGTTGGCTATGCAGAGCGTCATCGTCAACGTCATCGCTGTCATCACTGCCTTCATCGTATGAGCGGCATTAGCGCGGGTGGTTGACACATCATTATTTGAAGTTTATGGTCTGTCGACAATCATGCCCAAAATGGTTTACCATTTTATGTGTATCGTTTATTTTTGAGAGATAAAGTGTGATCAGATTAAAGGTACTTTTTCCAATAGGGTTTTTTAACAAATCACGCGTGACTATTGTCAAACTAAATATATTTTTTTTCTTCAGAATTCATTGACATTTCATCATGGAAAGACTTACGGGGGTATGTAAAGTCTGAATGCTTTGTGGAGAAACCAGCTTCGATTGAGGCATTGGAAGCCAACATTACTAAAGTTAATCACGAGATACCGACCGAAGTCCGCCGAATTGCGGCGCTGTTCCGGCCAACATTTGAAAGGGATTATCTTTAACAAAATATCATGAATGGTTCTACACAAGAATAATAAATTTCAATACAAAATCCGAAGCATTTGAAATGATCACCCTTGGACACATGCACGTGGACACTTGTGCTCACATAATTAAGCCACTTTAGATTTTTGCCATAAAAAAAAAAATTAAAAACTATGTATATGACAAATTTTTCAAGCCCAAGTTTCAGTGAAACTTCTATAACTTCCTCAATTTTCCTCTGATTTGCTTGAAATTTTTACACAAAATTACGGAAGCCTTAAGTTTTTGAAATATGTAAAAAATCCAAAAAGCGGTACCAAGCGGCTTTTGCTAAATTTCCTCTCATTTGCTTGAAATTTTGTCGAAAGATTTTGAAAGCATTAGACTTTTAAAATATTAAAAAAAAATTAAAAACATTTTTTCATTAATTTTTCATAAAAATATAGTCAACTTAAATCTAATAAATCTCAGTTCCAAACTTTGCACAAAAGCCTCAAAAATTCAGTGAAATTCATTGAAATTTTCTGACAATCAAATTGAAATTCACTGGGCAGCTTACCATAGAACCCGCCCGAATACCTCATGCATTAAGAAGGTCGACCGAAGAAGGTCAAAGGCATACCGAGGAACCGTTGGATAGACGCAGTGGGACACGATCTTAGGAAGTTGGGAATACATAACTATGAAGCAACAGCTCAAGATAGACCGCTTTGGAGTAGCATTTTGCAGGAAGCTTTGACGAACCCCGCGTTGTAACGCCTTTAAAGAAGAAGAACTGCAATGAGAGACTAGACAATGCACGCCGCGGATCAACCGCTGTTAGAAGCCACATTTTCTATAATTTTGATAATTTTTACAACAAGATGGAACAAGGGAACAAGATGGACATCCTTCACAACACACACTGCCACAGTTGTAAACAACCAGAGAAAAAGAAAACGATTTTCCCTTTCCTCTGTCAATGCCCAGGAGTTAGAGAATATCAACCCTGGACAAACCACTGTTCGAGAGTCTCGAACAACTTTCTGGCTTAGACGTCTACAACTTTAGACGTCAATAACCGTTAAACAAGTTGGTAGCGAGGATGTGGCAACAAATTAGTGCGGAAGCCCTAGTTGGATTCTGGATGAATCACTACTTTAACCAATCAACCAACCAAGGATCGATTTAATGACCTTAGCAGTTAAACAGGATTTAGTGGGCAACTGATGTTTAAGTATACGAGTAGATATCTCGGCTTCCTGAGATGCAAGAAGTTGTAAGTCATTTGTGATCTATTCGAGCCACTAATACAGATATTTCTTTGCCTTCGAGGTATCAGCCCTTCTTATTCTTCTTGATTGACGTGATAACCGCTTACGCGATTTTGGCCGATGTTAACAAAGCGCGCCTGTTGTTTCTAACCGATTCCAATTGGACACACCAAGTGAAGCCAAATCCTTCTCCACCTAACCTTCCAACGTAAAGGAGGCCCTCCTCTTCCTCTGTTACCACCAGCTGCTACCGCATCGAATACTTTCAAAGCCCGAGTTTTTGTATCCATTCGAGCGTCATGACCCAGCCAACAAAGGCACTGGATCTTTATTTGCTGCGCTTTGTCTATGTCCCCGCAAAGCTCATACAGCTCATTATTCCATCGCCTGGGATACTCGCTGTCGCGAACGTGCAAAGCTCCAAAAATCTTCTGCGGAATCTTTATCTCAAATACCGCAAGGGACACCTCATCGGATATTATCGTCGTCCAAGCTTCTGCGCCATTGTCTCAGCTTCTGAGGTTTCAGCTCAGTTACTTGTAAATGAGGATCTTGAACTGTGGTATGTACCCCAGAGAGGCATTGTCTTGAAACTGGTTATCTAAAAGCATTTTCCACCTTGCGAGAGTTTCTAAAGTCACTTCTATCGAGTGAACAGTTCTACCAACTTTATTTGCTCAAAGGTATTTCAGAAACCGTGAAAACTTAAAATGTTAAGCTACGGCTGAAATTTACCACATGTGCCATTCCCCAAGCTACTTCAATTGAAACATTTGCCACTTAATTTCGTATTTTACCCACCCAAATTCCCTACAGAGGTCGTTGTACCCATTGCATTTCCTCATTAGCTGGAAGCACTACACATGAACCGCCATATTTTCTTCCAACTGGTTTGATATTTTGAGACTGTTTTTTTCACGCTTCTTATTCACGCTAAGTTTAGGCGCCTCCCTTCTGTCAACTCAGTGCCTCCACTTTAGCGGCAGCCGTAACCTAACAAATTACCTAGCATGCATGCGTGTGTGTGTGTGAACTCGTATGCTTATTTCACATATGAGTTCACACATTACCATTTCACACTTTTCTGAGCAGCTGAGCGCTGAAGGGTAAAGACATTGTATTGTTGTACTACTTACATACATAGTGGCTGCTTCGAGAAGCTTTGGCTGATAGCTAAAGCTAGTGAAAAAAGGCAGGCAATTTGGGAAACAGTGAGAACTTGGAATATTAGTTGACGCAGCGAGGTAGTTAATTTTAGCGCGACTGGTAGCGCAGCAGAGATAATAATTTTCATAAATCCCAGGTGTTAGGAAGCTGAAAAAAATCTCGCATGTATTTTTAATAAACTGTGCAGAAATAGCTGATTAACTACACCTTTGGGGCTGGCTGAGGAGACAAGTTAGCTGCGACTTGCCACCTGCCCCACAGTCCCAATAGCCTGTCGTCTACCTATCAAACTACCTGGTGGAAATTTAGGTGCTTTGGCTTCCGTGCGTGTGTGCACTCGTAAGTGTATGTGTGTGTGTATGCGCCGTATGTCTCAACGCAATAGGTCGACATATTAATTTGCTTAATTAGCGGCAAGCTGACGCATGTCAGCGAAATGGAATGGATTAATAAGCAGTGTAGCAGTGAAAATGACAGTCAGCCAACAGGCAGCAGATGCAGTAGGCGGATGATGTTAGTTGCTGCTGTGCTAGGAAGTGAATGAGAGTCGTCACTACACGCATTAGTCACACTTTGCTGGCAAAATTTTTTGTTTATCCACACGAAGCTTATTTTTAAAATACTTGGCTGTATTTTTAATTAGCAAAATATTGGGTTACGGTAAGAAATGTAACATTTTATTTAGATGAATACTCAGTGTGTTCGTACATAATTAGAACTGGTAATAATAGGTTCTCAAAGCACTCTGCGCGCGAAAGGTGTATGACAGTAGTAGCAGTGATAGCGGGGGAGCTTTATTAACTGGCCTCCCAAAATAACTGCATGTGAATAAAAGCTGCTTAGATCCATCAGATCCAGCCAGCCATAATGGTGAATAAGGCGTAGATAAAGTTGATCAGTACCAGTCGATGCGGTACCAACTGGTGGGAGCAGAGGAAGAGGAAGGCCTCCTCTGCGTTGGAAAGATCAGGTGGAGAAGGACTTGGCTTCACTTCGTGTGTCCAACTGGCGCCGGTTAGCGCGAGAAAGAAACGGCTGGCGCGCTTTCTTGAACTCAGACAAAATCGCTTAACCGGTTATCGTGCCAATCATGAAGAAGAAGAAAGTTGATCAGTTCAGTGTATTCGGAGTATTAGAGAGAATTGAATGGAAAAAAATCACGAAGAAAATTGTAAAAAGTGAACAGAATTTTTTAGCAATTTTGATTTTATATAAAGGGTTTTCCAATAACAGGTGTTGATAGCCCGCTATTTCGGTAGATGTCACTTTTGAAGCTGCCATTTTTTGATATTTGACAAGTAGAAACTACGCCATTAATAAAAATGGAACGATACACGCTTAAACGACGCATTGAAATGATTAAAATTCACTATAAAAATGTTGAAAATTTGGCAGAGACGGTTTGTAAAACTTGAACATTTTTGGGTCATCGTGAAGCACCTTGTGGGACCGCGATACAAAAATTGGGGGGAAAATTCGAGCTATTGGGACAGGTTAGTGATGCAAATATTGCTGTTGTAGCCGAAAGTGTTGAAGAAACCCCAGGTTTGTCCATTCCTCGTCGTTCTTTGGAATTAGGCATTCCACAAATATCATTACACCGTATTTTGCATAAAGATTTGGGTCTTAAAATTGAAATGCATGAGAATGATCCGGAATTCCATCGAAAAATCATCTTTAGTGATGAGGCCCATTTCCACCTCGGTGGCTTCGTCAACAAGCAAAATTGTCGGATCTGGGGCTCAGATATTGGACTCCAAGAGCTATTGTCGAAAAGCTTCTCTATCCTCAACGTGTGACTGTTTGGTGCGATTTATGGTTCGGCGGAGCCATTGGAACTTCCTTTTTCGAAAATGAAGCTGGAGCAACAGATACGGTGAATGGATTGCACTATCGCAAGATGATTAACGATTTTTTATGGGCGGAATTGGATGGTATTGATCTGGACAACGTTTATTTTCGACAAGACGGCGCTACGTGCCACACAATCAACGAAACCATTGATGGTAATAACACCTCTTATTGGAAAATCCTTTATAATGTGTGGCGCAAATTAATCACCATATCGGAAGATTTATAATGTTTGCAAATGATACGACGCCATTTGTGTGTCATTGAGTGTCACTCATATTTGACACTTGTAAACTAGACAGCTGCAGCATACAAACATACAAGCAAGGGATCAAAATAAAGATTTCCATCACACAAAATAATTTTTGTACTAAATAACATTTGTTTACTTATGTTAGTAAAAAATTATTAAAAAAAAGTAAAAAAATAGATGATTAATTTTGAGCCACCTTGTTTATATAATTGGTGCTAACACCCTTTTTTGGGTGTACACACAATAACAACTATTTTTTGTATTAAAGCAGAAACTTTCGCAAATATTAAATTTCATTCGCCTCTAAAAAATTTGTAACCAAAAATTATTTTGTTGAAAAACATAGTTAATATATTATAACTCATTAGTAGTTATTAATATGCTAATTTTAACGAATTTATTTTTTAACAGGTGGTAACATTATTCATAAATATGTTCAAAATAAATATTTTCCATACTTCTTTCGTTTGCCACGCACACAGTAGTTATTTACAGCAGTTCATTTAAGTTGTTTACTAAATTTAATTAACTATCCCAGCAAACAGGCGGCAACCTTTGCCGAAAATATTTCGAAAATAAACTCTTCCTACTCCTTTTTTCGATTTTTTATTTCATTTGACACTCACGGGGAATAATTTGTATGACGTATTATTAATTATTTAATTTATTGAATTTAATTTTTAAACAGGTGGCTACCATATTAAAAAAAATATATATGCAATTTTCTGTTCTTTGACACTCATATGGTTATATTTAATTTATTTTATTATTTTATCCTAAACAAAATTCTTCAAACAGGTGGCAACCCTGTTCAAAAATATTTTCGAAATTAATATATTTTAAACCTGGCTTTATTTGGCAACCTTATCCAAAACTATATTCGAAAAAAGATTTTTCAAATTTCTGCCGCTTGACACCCTCTGACCACCCCCTTCAAAAATATTTTCAAAACTAAGCTCGCTTAAACCTGTTCTCTTTAGATACCTGCATTGGCATGCTTAATGTAATTCATTTAATATAATTTAACTTTTTAACAGGTGACAACTCTCTTCAAACGCATTGTCGAAATTAAGCTCTCTTAAACCGTTTTTCATTTGACACCTGTATTGTAATATTTAATTGAATTTATTAATTTGATTCTACTTTTTTAACGGGTGGCAACTCTTTTCAACCATATTCTTGAAATTAAGCTCTCTTTAACATTTTTTCATTCGATTTCTGTATTGTAAAATTTAATTGAACTTATTCATTTAATTTAACTTTTTAACAGGTGGCAGCTCTGTTCAAACATAATTTTGAAATTAAGTCGTCTTAAACCTTTTTTGATTTGCCACCATTATTGTAAAATTAAAAGTAATTAATTTAACTTAACTTTATAATGGGTGGCAACTCTCAGCAACAATATTTTTAAAATTAAGCGCTCATATATATATATACATATATAATTGGCGCGTACACCCTTTTTGGGTGTTTGGCCGAGCTCCTTCCCCTATTTGTGGCGTGCGTCTTGATGTTGTTCCACAAATTAAGCGCTCATAAGCCGTTTTTATTTTGATACCTTTATTGCAATGTTCAAGTGAACTTATTAATTTAACTTTTTAACAGGTGGCAACTCTCTTCAAAAATAGTTTCCAATTTAAGCTCTCTTAAACCTCTTTTTAACGGGTGGCACCTCTCTTCAAAACTATCTGTGTGCAAAAGGTTCATGCTAACCCATTCTGTCGTTTTCGCGTGATTGAGCCACAATCATAACAACTTTCACATTTATAATTTTAATAGGATTGCACTGCAAGTGTTCAAACTTTTTGGGCACAGCACTCTTTTGCGGCCTACCATAGTTCTGGCGCTGTTGCACTGAAAGACTTGTTTTAGCTGAAAAAATACGCTTGTGAAAACGTGCATTTATCCTCTTTTCTGGGCATTTGATTATTGATACAAAGGCTTTTAGATTCTCGAATCTTCAAGCCGAAGCGCGATTATCTCATTTCAATGCCCATAAAGCCTTCGAACTATCTCTTTCTACAACATTCCGCCTAACCTAACCTATTTATTTGCGTCGCTTCTAGTTTGTTTCATTTTTATTTACGCTCTATTTTCTTGGCTTCAGAATAAAAAATATATTACATTTATTCATAAATTTTGTACAAGCACTCTTCCAACCAATTTCACGCCTACCAAATGCGACATATGAGGCTTATTAGAAGCACCACTGCTCAAGCCATGCCAGCGCCATTACCACTTGGCTGCGTTCGTCACAGCGCTCACATGTAGGCGGTATAGAAAAAACAAAACGAAAAAGTATGCATATTTTTTCCAGCCACCTACTATGCGCCTTTTCTGCTTCAGCTCATATTCATAAGCTTCCATAAGAGTATTCATAAGCTGCTTTTGTGCTTTGTATCTCAAATTCTATGCCAACTTCTGACGCCGTTGCCGCTGTGGCTGCTGCTGTTGCTTCTTCTTTTGCAGCTGCAACCGTCTTTTTAGTTGTTTTTGTTGTAAGTCATCTGCCTACACACATGGCTTTTGCTCTGTGTTTTCTGCGTTGCACTTTCGCTATTGTTTTTATTGTTGTGGTTTTCTCTAAGTTAGCCCACTTCAGTGTCTTCAAAAAACAACAACAATGCCAACAACCTCAAAGGCGAACTTACCATGCACATTCATACGAGCACACATATACATACACACATGTATATGTACGCTTATCTAGGCATGCATGGGCTTTCAAGACATAGACATTGAGGTTCCGTTCAAGTGCACCCAATGGATCTTATGTGGCTGTTATAAAAACAATAACAATGTTATGAAAAATGAGAGGGTAAAACAAAAAAAAAGATAGCAGAAATATGCTAAAACAACAAAAGTATCGCAATGCTCATATATTGTGCCAAAGACTTTGCTGCATGCCTGCTGGGTGTGTGTAGTAATCTCAGTGTCTTCTTCTCCACCTCCTCCCTCAATTTCTCTTAAGATTTCTAATTAGCTGCGTTTGCACTTATGGTCATGCTGCCCCTACCCGGCGTCACACTGCCTGCCGTGCAATTTTCCAAACTTGGCATTGTTGCGACTTTCACAAGATAGGCATTCACGCGAATATGTAAGAGGCAAAGAGGTCGAGAGTGAGAGAGAGAGAATAGTGGGGTTGGCTCGGGGAAATTAGGATGCTTGAGCAATGTCAGTGTAGAGCTAATATAGAGCACAGTGTGTAAGTTGAGAACATTTTTTGATCAGAAAACTTAAATTAACTTTTAAGTTCAAGTGGCAAGTAAGTAGATATGGAAAGAGTGGTTGCCAATCAAAACCAGTTAGTCAACAACCTTCTTGACCATTAATTCTAGCGTGGTGATCGCTTGGGACCATGCTCTTTTGCTGCTGTTTTTTCTCGTAAACAATCCATTTGCTTTACCATTTATGGTGGAAGGAATACGGAGGTGATGACTTCTAGGAAATTCTATCCCCGTCTTAGGGAATTTGGAAAAATCAACTGATTTGCTGACGTAATAATATCATCTTTGTATTCAATTTATCGTTTCATAGTTTTTCATTTTTCTTGCTTATTAGAGAGACGAAGTTAGTTTCTCCTCAACGCCATTCCCTTTCTTGTTTATTTATTGTTACGTCACATCCAGAACTACTTCCATCGTTGTCGCAATTTTGTGATCTATCATTCATGATCGCCAGTTACCATCCACTTTCAAATACCGATGACTTCGTTATGTTTCAGCAAAGAATCGAGGCCATAAATTCGGTTCACATGGTTATTCTGTGTAAATTCATGCGACATCCACACACTGAGCTTCTTCTTGAGATCTGTCTGAGGCTAATACTTCTAATCAATGAATACTCTTAGATTTCTGCAGGAAAAATAAGTATTTACATGCCGGCCCTGATTTTATCGATGATTGGCCTACAGAGCCAACCTCATTTTCCACGTCCAGAGCGGATTCGTAGGAAACATCACTTTGCTATTATTCGATACGGCATGGGACCTTTGAAGAGCACAAATTTTACCTAAGCCGTAGTCTTATTGAATAATCTAGTGAATCTTCCCATTTTTGCTTATTTTCTGGAACGTGGGAACACAAAGTGCACGCAAAAGCGTTTGAGATTTGTTTTTAAATGATAAATCATGAGAGAGCCTTTTCTGGAGAGATATAGCGGGAAATGGCTAGAACTTTTTACTTCACCAATATTTTGTCTGCTCTGTCATTACTAATACTTAATATATCATTTATCTTAATATTTTTATTTTCAGTAAAAAGAGCCAATTCAGATTTAGTGAAGTTTACTTCCCAACCTCGATTGCTGCACAACGCCAAAACCCATTGAGTAGTTTAGTTGGAGTCGGAAGATGTTTGAATGCCAATACCATCGGTGTAGCTTTTGTTAGCTTCGATGCTTATTTTCAATTTCCTTGAGCAAACTATCAAACCCGCTTTGCTCAGCTACTCTCAGAATCAATACTTTCACGGATGTAATTTTCTAATCCATCATTTTTGAGTAGAGCCGACCCCACGCTGCCTTGAGCTCACTGGAAATTCTTCTTGCAGAAGAGCTGACTATCTTTACTTGTATTAGCGGTACTGCGAGCTTATTCCTTATGAATAAAGTCAGGGTATGCAAATACTCAGTTTATCGAATAATATGATTAACTCTTCAGAAGAAACTTTAACCTGAAGATACATATGTTGAAAAGTATCACGGTACTTTTGACGAACTCGAGCAGTTCGTTTAGGACTTTATGAATGGCCAACTACAAACTCTGAAGCTGTTCTTCGGATGACCAACCTAAGAGCTTGCCATTTCAGTAGTAACTTCGCATGGAAATTAACACACACTTTTTCCTGATTGCGAATTGCCTTCATTTATAGACGTTAAATTCTAATATAAGCTGGTGAAAAACAATTTTTTTTATAACACTGCTCAGAGGCTCCAGAAAAGAGACAGGGTAAACTTAGTGCTAGATTTAAGGTCTAGTGCTTAATGGGAAAGCGAATGGGGGTTTCCACTAATAATGTCTGCCGCATCTAAGGGAATGAGGAGGAGATGGCAAGGCTTGAATACTTCCTCTGCCACTGTTCCGGCTCTTGTCAGAACACGACATCGCTAAATTTATACTTCTTTGGATGGCTGGCAGACTTGGAAACCGCAACCGCCCTCAATATTTTATCGCTTATTAGAGAGACGAAGTGGTTTCAGCAAATTGGAAATTAGCGTAGAACTTGAACAGAAGGGCTTAAGTGGATCCCTCTACACCCTTATGGAGGTAGCAACCACGGTAACCTAACCCAACCTAATCGAGTATTATACGGTTTTGTATGAAAGCACATCATACGAATTTAGAATTCTTAGACACCGCGGTGTTCAAGGAAATGAAATTGCCGATGAATTGGCCAACTACGGATCAGCGGTTTTCCCACAAGGGCCAGAGCCAATAATCGGAATCAGTTACGCAGGAATCATGAATGGGATCAGCGATTATGTATGCAAGTTACATAAATAGCGATGGCCCGTCTAGAACGCTACAGTACTGCAAAGTGTTTTGTGGCAAGCCCGAACAGAAAACTGTCGAACTTTCTTCTAAAACTTGGTAGAAAAGACGTTCGATTGGTATTATTGTAGGACACAACCCATGGGGTCAGCATATGACCTTCATTGGAATCATTGAGGACGCGATTTGCCTGTCTTGCTTAGAGAAGCCGGATAGCACTGAGCATTTACACTGTAAGTGTCCTTCCTTTGTCTAGAGCAAGGCTACGAGTTTTGGATTACAATTTCATGAGGAGTACAATTCGTTCTCTCAAACAGGGGAATATTTTCAGATTTGCCAAAAAACCTGCAAAATTCTCACAGGACTAGCTACCTCTGTCTCTGTCTCTCTATTCTGTCCTATCTCTTTCTTTCTGTCACTTCTCTCCTTTCCGCATTGACTATCAACCCTTTTACTTTTTAGGACTTCGAATAGCCTGAGTGTTTTAGGAGTTACAATTCTCTGGGTGCTTCTTTGCTCGCCTTTTTCAAATTTCAATTTCAGACATCTTATCGTTGGAGCAGACCTTTTAATATAGCCTAACTTAACCTCACCTAACCAAGGCGCAGACTTGTTAAGGGCAACAAAATCCGAAATGTGAGAAAAAACACATTTACGTAAATACTTTGGAACTTTTAATTCGCCAAAAAATTGATTGTTGACTATCATCATCTCAGCAAAGCCACGCCAGATATAAGACAACTGCCTCCAGAAAAATGAAGGGGCATTAAAAGTCGATCAATCACGTAAGGGAGAAACTCAGTGTGCGAGCTGAAACAATTGAAAGTGAATACTGTTCTTGAAAACCTTGACTATGAATTGTGGAAAAGCTACTTAGTGTATGAAGAACTCAATTAAATATTTTTAATTATACTGAATTCGGCAATTTCCATCTCAGAGAAATCGAAATCGAGAAGGATCGAAAGATTTATATTCATACAAATATAGGTATGTACATATAATGGGCGAGTACTTCGTTTATTAGATTTTTGTTGTGCGTCTTGATTTTATTTCTCAATTTTAGGGTTATAGAGTTCCACACCCCTTTCAAGTAGCATACAGATTTTATGAGGAGCTTTTTCAAGGTTTAGGAAAAATTTATTTCCCAAAGTCTCATATCTTCCTTGTG
Source organism: Anastrepha fraterculus (assembly GCA_037575425.1). NCBI lineage: Eukaryota > Metazoa > Arthropoda > Insecta > Diptera > Tephritidae > Anastrepha > Anastrepha fraterculus. The sequence goes on from JAYXIM010051043.1 coordinate 24,730, forward strand.
CTTATTGCACCGAACAAATGGTGGAACGGAAAAGGTAAAAGTGTAATGAAATTTAATACCAACGATCTTTTTACTATGAATAGGGCATTTTTTTAAATTTCAAATTTAGATATTGACTATTTTGAAGCACTTTATGTAGTCTTTGGTAGTAGTAGGCTTTTGACGCGCGATACTCCAATAGGATTTAAAGCAAAAAAATAATAAAATAATAATAGCACAGGCTTTGGGTAATGAGGCGGCATTTTTCTTGGTGCACTAAGAGTAAATCCTAGGCTATAAAATTGTTTACAAAGCCTTTCCTAGGACAACATGAGGTTTGTAGTTGCTTTTGCTTTGACTTTGAGTTTGGAGTAATACACAACGTAAAACTATCCAGAGCGCGCACTAAATCAAACTTGCTAGGCTTTGATCAAAAGAGAAATCATGGAAACAAAGAAAGTAGCCAAGGGTGCTAAAAATTATCAGGTAAATTTGTTTTCAGCACGGCAAAGTTGATGATTAAGCTTCTGAAAATACCATAATACCACTAAATATCTACTTAATGTAAGATGCACCGAAGAAATTCAACACAACAGTCCCTATAACTGCACCGATTTGTACAGAAGCCACGATTTCCTCTTTCAAACCTTCAAACGTTATTAAATTTTTTTTTAGTTGTCAATAAAAAAAAACATACACACACATACACAAAAAACACACGCACATATGTACCTTAAAAAGCAACTTCCACTCACCCGCAAATTGGCTGCCAAAATGCTGTTGAAAGTGTCCGCGAAATTCGTGTGGCGTGCTGAAACCCGGCGGCAAAAAGCCACGCAAGTACGCCGCCGCTGCCAGCGTCGTCATGTGATGATGATGTGCCGCATTCAATTGCCCCGCATGATCCGCATAGCCGGCTGCAGCGTAAAAGTTTGCCGGATTGAAGATAGGCAACTGGCAATGTGCTGTGGCGGCCGCAGCTGCCGCAGCCGCTGAGAGACGCGTCACATCGGGCGAAATGGAACGCGAATCGCGTGTTGGACGTCCGTGCGAGGAGGCGGGTGAGAGCGGTGCGTTATTGCAATCGGTTGCGGTTGGTGTAGCGGCGGGGGGAGGCGTTGAACAAGTTGAGGTGGTGCTGTTATGGCGCTGCTGCTGCTGCGATTGTGAAGTAGGCGATTGTTGTTGCAATTGAAGCGGTTGCTGTTGCTGTTGGTTTTGTTGTAAAGGCAGCGGCGTTAGCTGTTGCTGTTGTAGTTGTTGTTGTTGCTGCTGCTGACTGAGTTGTTGCGCCTGCTGGTAATTGGCTGCAGCGGCCGCAGCTGCCGAGCCGACACCCAAGCCGAGTATCTCCTGAATGGCGAAGGGGGTGCGCATTTTCGTTGCTTGCATTTTGCCGACGGCAAATTTGTTGCGCGCGTGATTTTTGTTTCTTTTTTTTTGCACTGGTTGTTGGTTTTTGTTTTGCTTTATTTGTATTTATTTGTTTGTTTGAGTGTTCTTAGGTGAGTTTTGGAATCAAAGTTTTTATGCAAAATGTTTTGACATAGTTTTTAGGAGTACTTTTAAATTATGCTGCGAAAATTGAAAAGTTTTAGGTACAGATTTTGAGAAGAAATTTGTTAGCTTTATTAAAAAACTTGCAAATTTTTGGTTGAATTCCAGTACAGTTTTAAAGTAATTGAGTTGTTAAAAATATTTTATTAAAAATATATACTTTTTTTTTATATAACG
>JAYXIM010051046.1:0-20349 GCA_037575425.1 Anastrepha fraterculus
CTTTGATTTCTTCAAAATATATACATTTTTTTCAGAAAGAATTTCTAATTAGTTATACTTCCCTCAAATTTTATAAATTTTTTTAATAATTTTATAAATTTTTTCAAAAATAAAATTTAGTTAGTTTTAATTTCTTAAAGTTTTATAAATTTTTTTAGAAAGAATTTCCAATTCGTTTTAATTCCCTCAAATTTCAACATTTTTTTTCAAAAAGAATTTCTAATTAGTTTCAATTCCTTCTACTTTCATAAATTGTTTCCCCCTCAAATTTGTTATTTCCCTCACTCCCAAATTGTTTATTCACTCAAATTTTATACATTTTTAGTAGAAAAAATTTCTAATTAGTTTTAATTCGTTCAAATTTTACGAGTTTTTTTAGAAAGAGTTTTTAATTAGCTTTGATTTCTTCAAAATATATACATTTTTTTCAGAAAGAATTTCTAATTAGTTATACTTCCCTCAAATTTTATAAATTTTTTTAGAAATTTAATAAATTTTTTAAAAAATAATTTTTAATTTCTTAAAATTTTATAAATTGTTTCAGAAATAATTTGTTTTAGTTTTAATTTAGTTTTAATTCCCCGAAATTTTATCAATTTTTTTCAGAAATAATTTCTACTTGGTTTTAATTCGTATTAAATTTTGTAATTTTGTAATTTTTTTTATTTTCAGTTTTCGGCCTAGAAGTTTCCCAGCTCTTTTCCTCTGCTTGCATACATTTTTACTTAAATTTGTTGTTGTTGATCACATTTTTGTGTTTAATTTGTTTTAAGGCGTTTTCCTCTTAACTATTTTCGCTCATTTTGTCTTTTTGGTTTTTTTGCTTTAATTAGCACCTGTTCGGCCACTCAAGTCACTAACGGGTTAATGACCTTTACACTGACACTTGTGCAATTGTCTGTTATTTTGCGGTTTTCGAAATGAAAGTCGTTGAATTATAGCTAAAAGTTTTTGTAAGTGCTCGTTGGCGCGTAGGCGGAGCAAAACAGTTATTTATTTTTTGTATTTTGAATTTTATGTGCATGCGAATTTTTATACATTTTTTCTTTTTAGTTCAAGAAAGTTTTTTTCTTTACATATTCATGTTCGATAACAATTTAAGCTATTACACTATGCAACCTATTTTTTTTTAATTTTTTGGGTATCAAGTGATTAGCCGCGTTTGACTGCTTGCGGGGCGCTGAAACCGAATTTGGCAACAAAATCTTTGCGCCACCTCAGAATTTGCGTAGTTTTGGCTCAACATATGGGAAGAATGACTTCTAGTTTAGAAATGAGATAAAATAGGCCCATGAAAAAAGAAGAACTGCAATCAACGCGCAGCTGTTAGTATTTCTTTAAAAGAGTTGCAGGAAATCTTTAAACACTTTCGCGTACGCTGCATAAAGTTTTAGCCACCGTGACAGGCTCATTGCATTCTAAAATAAAAATAAATAATTGGCGTGTACACTTCTGTTAGGCGTTTGACCGAGCTCCTTCTCCTCCTCCTGCACCTCATTTAATTTTATCGTAATAAAATTAAGCAGCTTTATAACGAAGCTATTACTCACGCTTCGAATTTTTGTAGCTTGCAACGCTTCCAGACTCGCTTGTTTTACTTGCCTTTTTTTCACTAACAATTCTGAAAAATGCTGATTTTTTGCGTTTTTAGTCTGACAATTTTCTATGAATTGTGTGGCGATATAAAATTTTTCAAATCAGATGCAAATGCAGCCTGCCACAATCCCCCACTAGTCGCTTCCTGGTATAAAAAATTATGTTGCATAGTGTAATTCATATTTTTTAATTTTTAATTTTTTATATTTTTTACAGTTCCACTTGAATGCGTCCAAACTTTTCAATTTATTAATTGGAATTAACTTTTAATACTTTTGTTGGCTTTTGGTTTTTCTTACAATCCAATTTTTAGTTTCTCTTGATTTGCAGCACTGAATTTTGTGTGTTTTTTCTTAGATCATTTAATCTGTTATGCATTTTTTCACTTCACTCTTAATTCTAAACATATTTTACCTCGCCGTGGTATTTTCATCAACAGTCACTTATTCCAAAAACTTCTCTACTACTTGCAACACGTCTTTTACTACATCTTCTTCTTCTTCTACAATTACTAATCCACTTGTGTTTAGAGGTAGCAGCCACACAAAACAACAAAAAATTGAATTGGCACTGTTTTTGTTGCTGCCTTTGATAATTTGTACGGTATCGTCTCACTTGGTGCGCGTCACACGTGCGTTGTGGTTGGTGTCTTTTTCCAACTGCGACAGCGACGGCTGTTGGTTGCCTCAACGCCACACAACATAACACGATTTCGATTCAACGTACACAGCCAAGTACCAAACGGAACTGAGCGGAGGCTGACACAGTGCCGTGGCCCATGGAGCAGCAGCAGCAGCTGCTGCAGCCACACCACGAAACACAACAGCAATATGTGCTCAAAGTAACAACAACAACAAGCACACATTGTATGTCAGAGCGAATACGTCGCTTCAGCGCTAAATTGCCGAATGCGCCATCTTTGCTAGGCCAAAGCGCTAAGGTGTGAGTGAAACAGCTTCACCTCGCGCTATTTCACATTCTCTTTAACAAGTGTGCAAAGACATTTTTCCAATTTGAGGGGCAACAATTCCAATAAGTATTTTTCCCAACTGTTTAATTGGAATTTTCCATTAATATCCGTTGTCTCGGTCGCACGCACGCACAACCTATGCGGCGTATGCGCTCACTCTCTGGAAGGTCACACGGATGTGGCTACACTATGCGTGTGAGTACGCCTTATAGCAGAGGTGTGTGTATGTGTGTGTGCGTTTGTGCGCTTTCAGGCTGATTTGGTTTTGCCTTTTGTTTGCGTTTAATTACTGACCGAAAAGTTACTGCCAGGACATGGCAGGCCAACGCCACAGCCGCTGTCGCTGCCACAGTCTCGCCTGTGACGTGCAGCAATTTCTTATAAACACCAACAACTACAATTAGAAGAAATGATTTTTCGTAGAGTGGAAAATTAACTCATCGTAAGCAGTCGCAGGTTTTAGTGGCATTGCAGTTGTGGTTCGTCGCATTAACTTGAATGTTTAGCAAAGTTGGGTGTTGTGCGCATTTGTTGTTGCAGCCGAATTTCTCGTGTTCCCTATGAAATCAATAAAATAGCTAGGGATGTGTTAAATTGTATTTCGTTTGAATTCGCTCACAGAAATTTCATTTAAAATTAGCTGGCAATTATTTTCATTTTAAATAGAAATGTTTAATAGCAAATAGAACTCGAGAGAGACGGGATTCCGAAACATACGCATAATTACGCATAATCTATAGCCATTTTCAGATTCTTGAAATTTTTTCATCAACCTTTGAATTGGCGACTCATTCGGACGATTATTTCCACCAAAAAATATAACGAATTTGGCTTTATGTTGTTCTTATACATCGACAATTTTCGTAATAAGCCATACAATTGTACATCTCCTCATCTGGAAAATGTCAAAGATGACATAAAAAAGGTGCCATTTAGGAGTTTTTCACAACTTACATCTGGACAACACTTTAGAAAGGCCCTTGAAATTTAAACATACACAAATCCTTCTGACCACGGGCAGATCGTGAGCGCTCGAAGGAACTTCTATGGCTACCAAAGCCGCAACTTTCAAATTTGGTGGCTACCCTTACCGGGTATTGTCCGTTAGTTATCCATGCGTTGAGACTAGGAAGGTAATACTGCAGAAGCTGTCTGGAGCATGAGGTGCAATCATCTATGCACCTTTTTATCAGCTGCCCTGCTCTCGTCGAGCTAAGATACAAACATCTGGGTTCTCACTTCGTTGCTACACCTGCGGATATATCTGGTTTAAACATCACATACCTAATGGATTTCATAAGTAGCTTGAAGCATTTAATACAAACGTACAATCAGCCACCGTTATTCGTCATCTTGCAATCCAATGCCCCTTCTTAATTTTTAACCCCAGCGTAGATCTTTCCTATTTTTTTCCCCCTTCTTTGATGGGTTTCCTCCAAGGATGACAGATACCAGGTTTACTCGTTTGATATGGTGAAAAAAATTTTTTGCGGGGAAGTTTGGATTCTACGTCATTCGTTTTGTGTTTCACAAAATTTTGCTTTAGCTTAGTGAAGTACAAAACTAATGACGTAGACTCCAAAGTTCCCCTCAAAGTTTTTTTCACCATACGTCGGCATATCTATCATATTCGCTCAGAGCCGAATAACGGTCTGCTCTAAAAATCTTTTCACTATGGTTTTTCCCTGTATGGCTTCACACTGTACGATTGATTCTTTGCGCAAGTGGGCTCCTCGCATTGGCAGCCATTTATTCTAATCTAGACTTAAACATGAAAATTGTTGCTACAGTAATGAAATCGCCGCACGGTGGGTAAAAAGTGGAAAAATTTACATTTGTAACGGGTAGATTTTCTCGTTGTTATATTTTAGCATTTATTTCTATATTCATCATCATCATTTGGCGTTACAACACGGCCTTCTCATCGATATTCATCCAGACCTCTCTGTCCCTTGCTAGATATTTGAAGTTGGTTTCTATATTAGTTCGGATTAGTTAAGCTAATAAAACTGCAATTATCTGCATGTATTTTTGTAAAGATTCATTTTACTAACAAACCTATTTTTCTTCGAAAATAGTGGAAGCATTAGAAATCATAAATAATGAGGGTAATTAACTTCCAAATGACTTGGCACAGTATAGAAAGGTAAATTATTATATTGTACTTCATACTTTATCAACTGTTTCAGAAGGTGACACTAAATTTAGAGAGTGTGTTCTTATTCAGATAAGTTGAAATTCCTGCGGAATGGGTTCTTCAGAAAATTTATATTAAACTGAAATTTTTATTTCCCACCTTTGCCAGCAGTGCTGCTTCGAGAATAAAAGAAACATCCTTACCACGAACATGAACATCAAAAGGATCTCGAAGAAAAAAATAAAGAAACTAATCGACTAACGATCCTACACTTTTTTACGAATTAAAGTAATTTTTTTTAACTGATATTTTGTTTCAAACTTAAAAACTCCAGTTTCACAATTTCTTCAGATTTCCCCTAGTTTACAGTGAAGTTAAATATGTGAAAGTAAAATTTTTCCTGGAATATTGAAACACTCTTTTTTGCGATGTCTTTTTAAGCTAAGAATTATGGTCTTCGTCTGGCTCATCGTATTCACATTAGATTTGAGAGGTCACATGGAAAATAATTACAAGTGAAGTATATTTTAAAATGATAGCACAAATTTAATTAATATCTATGACAATATCATAAATCTGAAGTAAAACTAAGTTAGTTTTTTCCTTAAAAAAATCCTTAAAAGTGCTATTTTTAGGCCTCTTAAGGCAGGTTCCCCTCAAGTGTAAAAACAAAGAGATTCAATACCTTCTCATATCAAACAAATACCTAAGTGTCTCAATATCGAATTGTTCCCCTCAAAACGTGACCAATTTTTTTTTTCGGCGGCGAGGTTGGGTTAAAAATGCCTTCGCACCATATAGTAACCATCGCTACTGCGTGTGTGGTGATTCCACTGAATATATCCCTCCTCCTCTTGACCAATGGAGACCAATAACGCAGAGAAGTCATCACAGGGTACTAAAACTTGCTTGCTGAAAATGAAATCTTAAATACTGAAATTCTGTATTAACGGGCGGTGTATACTACGCGATGTGCAATTAAATATGTTTTATGATTTTCTTGATTTGCAAAGAGTGCGCTTTTAGTAAGTACGAGTAGTAGTGTTTTTATAATTCATACATTATTGCGCTCACACACATCCGAGTTTTGTTTTAAAACTTAAGTGTATGTATGCGCACTTCAGCTTACTCTAAATAATCCATTTTAACATTTTTTCCGTTTCTTTGATAAATGAATTATAAAAACAAAGCAGCACAACAACAGCACCAAACAAACACTGCCTAAGTGGTAAACATTATCATGAGTTATTAAAATAAATGCACACATACACACATATACATGTGTGGCGATGTTTGCATGCAAAGGTAAGCGCTATAAAATGAAGTGCAGTTGAGTTGTAGGAGTGTGAGAGCAAGAAAGAGGGGATTGCTTTTTGTTATCTACCTAAATGTGAATGTGAAGATGAGAACTTAAGTAAGTGCCTTTGGATGCTGATGCGAGTATAAAAGGAATTCGACACGCATTTGTGTGTGGTTATCGCGCATATACGAGTATATGGAATGTATATGAATTTCTGCACTAATTCATATACATATGAATGCAATAATAAAATCATAAAAACTTGTTTTAATACTAAGAAAATATTTTACGTCAAAGTGATCACTTACTTTGAAGTTCAGATGGATGAGATAATGGATATCAAAAAGCCTATGGATAGAAAACAAAATCACTCAAAGGATATCGCAATGAAATAAAAAAAAAATTGCGGAGCAAAACTGAAATAACATAAAAAAATGATAATAATGAAATAAAAATAAAATGAAGTAAAATAAAAAAGCTAAAATAAGAAAACATAAAATAAAATAGACGAAAATATTTTTTTTTAATGAAATAAAAAAAATTTTACGAAAAAAAGGATTTACAGGAAAATAAATTAAAAAATTAATAAAAATTAAAACTACAGTAAAGTAAAGTACAGTAAGGTAAAGTAAAATATGTTTGTTTCTTTGGAATGAAATTAAAAAAATTAAAATGGTAAAAATGAAATAGACGAGTTTTATACAAAATGGTATTACAAATTGAAAGCTTGTACTTTGAAATTATTTACTATTAATTTTTATTATATTTATTTTTATACTTATTATTTGTATTTTATTATTATTTATTTAAATGAAATAGTAAAGAAAAAAATTCAAATGAGTCAAATAAATTAAAATCGAAAGAATTCAAAGAATTACTGCAGAAATTCTAAGGTCCGAAGCTTAACTTGGGCATTATTACTTTATCGGCTATTCAATACTGATATAAATGAAGCAAAATTAAATTAAATTAAACTAAATACAAAAAGTTTTGAGAAATCTTAAATTATCCACCAATTTTGTTTATTATCCACCGATAAATATTACAAATATTACAATTTTGCACCATCTTTAAAAATAGCCCAGCTTCCAAAAATATCTGTTCCCCTAAATTTACATACTGTGTGTGTACACTGACATTTTCAACACTCACACAGCGCAGCCAAGCCTCCTTGTACGAGCATACTAAGTACTTGCTTTTATTTTCACCCGTCTTGCTCATCGTTTCACTCACACACTTCATTTGCCTATCTCTACCCCACTCTACTTCACGTAGCACTCATGGCGCCATTGGGGAGCTTGGGAAGAGCTAATCGATAAAACTTGACTAATTGGCAGGGCCAAAAGTGAAAATTTCTTAATTAACATGTTTCCTAGACAACAACAACACAACACAAGCAACGAAACCTACAACTGTAGAAACAACAATGAATGGGGCTGCCGAGCTAGAATAACAACAAAAAATCTTGAAAACTTGCAGCAAAAACAAAACTACAAAACTTGTACGAAGTATTTAAACGATGAACGAATTGAGTTTGTATGAGTGGGGAAAATCGGAAGCAATCATATAGCCTTGGAAATTTGTAAATGCAGTAACAATAACAACGTGTACAGTAGTCGGCTTTATTGGATGAGCGGAAGTGCACAGACAAAAGCAAAGTTTAAAGCAGCAAAAACAATTGACTGGAAGTGATTTTGTGTTGATGTGGAATACATACGAGTACATAGAGCGGGGGAACAATGGATGTAGCAGGGCTTAGGATACTTAGAGAGGAAAACAATGATTGTAGTAGGAGGGGGAAACTACACAAACAAAATCGGCAAATGGAATAATTATTGGAATTGTGAAATATTTTGTGTGTGACAATAGAAAATGTTTGCTTTTATGAGAGCACAACGGTAGCGTATTTGAGAAGAGAAAGTCGAGTTAGGAAATTGATTGCGAGCGTAGAATTCGAAAATAAGAAAATCGGTGGGGTGGTAATGGTATGGAGGAAATGAGGCGCCACAGTGGTTCAAATGTTATGTTGTATTGAATGGAATGTTTGGAGTAAATATTTTAAATAGTAAATTCGTCAGTTCGGTCAAGCTATTTTTTGTTAAGAAATAAAAATTTGTATGAGTCGAACTTTTTTAACAAAAATGTTCATACATTTTTTCTTCAATTTTAGCTATGTTGAAGATATTTGACAGGGGATTAGGAATCAAAATTCGGATATAATTTTTTTTGCACACTATTTATTGTATTAAAAAAAAACTTTCAGTAATTTCTATATTCATAAAAGGGAACACAGGAATTTTTTTAATCAAAATTGGTTATAACATTTTTTTAAGGTATGTACGATATTATTATTGCTAAGCAAATTAATGAAATGTGTAAGAAATATTTGAATATATAGCGTTTGATTTTTGCAAAACCTATTTTTTTGAGAATGGTAACACAAATGACATGTCAAATGTGTTCATAATTTACTTAAAGGTTTGACATTTACGAAATGGGACGCTATACGCTTGAACAAAATTGGGAAATATTGAAAACCTATTTCCAAAGTGGTGAGTCTTCTTCTTCTTCTGCGGTTACAGTAAATGGCGAGCGTTACCGTGACATACTCAACGAGTTTTTGCTTCCATGGACGACATTTGGTTTCAACAGGTCGGTGCAACTTGTCACACTGCTAAAGTTACACTCGAACTTTTGGCTACCGTTTTTGAATTCCGATATCAATTGACCGCCTTGGAGCTGTGATTTAAGCCCGTTGGACTATTTTTTGTGGGGAGCCGTTAAGGACAAATGCTATGCGAACTATCCAGAGACGATTGATGCTTTAAAACACGAAATCGAAGTTACCATTCAAGAAATTGGAGCCCAAACAATCGAAAATGTGCTTAAAAATTGGGTTGATCGAATGGCCTACTGTAAAGCCAGTCGTGGCAGTCATTTGAACGATATTATTTTTCATTCATAAATGACAATGTTCAATCTTCAAAATAAAAAAACGTTTTAAAAAATATTGATTCGTTTTTTTTTATAGCCGATTCAAAAAGCAAATTTTACATGACCCACCCTATACAATAATTATTTCTTAGCCCGATATATGGTAATATAGGCGAAATATATATTTATATACATACTTGTATATGTATGTGTGCGCATTTATTTATTTTTGAATTTTACATTTAGTTGGCATTAAATCCACAATTCAAAAAAAAAAAAAGTGTCAAAACAAAATCAAACACCAGCGAACGCGCCAAAAAACGCCCCCTCAATCAGAAAAACAAAGAGGTTTTGCCAAATTTTGTTTACAATGAAATGTATTAGCGAAGATTAAAGTAAATTTTTGCTGTTTATCTTTTTTTACTTTTATAATTTTAGCTTTCTTACTACTAAATGGATGAGTTACCTATCAGAAATGTGAGTTCCACATCCCGAGTGCGGCCAACCAGTGAAAGTCAAACAATTGGCAAGCAATAAAATGTCGCTCGCCAAAACATCAAAAAAAAAAATTGAGTTCGCTTAAAAAATACGAATGCGTTCCTACAAAATGGCAATGTTGAAAAAATAACGGTAGTTGGCAACTATTAAGAATGGTGTGAAAATATGTGATTGTTTGCTGTTGGCGCCGAAAAAATTAGAAAAAAATTTAAGCCAAATTTTCTGGGCGGAAATGAGGTGCAATCATAAATAAAGAAATCGCACGCGATATTTCAAAATATCGAAAATTATTAAAAAACCTGATTGAGTTTCTTGTAATCGCAGTTTGCGCCAAGAGGAATTTTGGGAAGGTCGCATTTATTTTTACCTACTCAGATAACCTAACGAACAAAGGGAATACTTGGTAAGGTTATGTAATTGCGGCTGCCTTCCTCTTTAACAACAAATGCGGCCATCTCAGGCCTAATGAGCCTATTGTAATACTCGCAGCGTCGCTGTAGAGGTCCGCTCAACGTACGAAGGGCATTTTCACTGAACTCAGGTTCGCTGGACAACCAAAGAAGTAGTGATGGTCTTTTTGCCGTAGCGAGAGCAGAGCAGTGGCATAGATGGCAAAAGCCATATGCCGGCAAATCCATTTTACTGGCAAGTATTTCGAGCAGGCAGTGATCAATGATAATTCCCTTCAGTAGAGGAAGAATCTTAAGAGAAAATCTGATTCTAAACGATGACGAGATTTCAAATTTCACAAGACGTGGATACAGCATCAGGACTCCTCCTGCAGCAATTCTCATAAAGAGAGGTTTACAAGCTTCTAGACTGCTTAAATGTTTATTAGCTTTAGTTCTAGCGATATGCAGGGTGGTGAAATTGGTAAGTTTCATTATGCCGCACTTTCTCAAACCTCGCCTTCTTAGGCAGCAACTCAACTTGGGTTCAAGAATATCGAAGATTCCTAAAATAGTTAGCGTGGAAAGTACAGCTTCAATCAATACTTGATTTCGGGATACAATGGGGTTCGAAGAAATGAGGAAGCAGATGAGTTCATAAGAAAAGGATCTGAAACTGGAATTTCAAAGCCGAGGCGAAGCATGAAAGCCCGTCTAAGATGTCTGTTCTCACAAATTGAGCAAAAGGTTAGAGCAGGGCCTCTAGGCCTAAGTAGGCCACTCTACATCCTCATGGTGAGTGGTAACCATAGTAACCTAGAACAGGTAGCAACAAACAAACAAACAAACAAACAAGAAATTTATTTACTTATCTGGAGATTACCGCGTTCACTTTGTACAGGGTTTGATTGAATTATTGAATTATTGATGCAAAGGGAAGTTTAGAATCAGTTTTATCAGAAGAAGACGGTTTACGCACACGTAGAGATATGTCTGAGGAAATCTTCTCTTAGGCTTCTGCTGACAGGTCGTGAACTGACAAGTGGAAGTCAATAAAAAGTGGTATCGGAACCCAAAACTTTTCCAATAAAATATTGAATAAACTCATAACAGAATAGATGTTTAGCTAGGCTTACCTGACCTAGGTTAGCGAATAGTTGCGAATACTCCGCGCGCTGAAGGACTACCTCGGGTATTTAATTAACGAACGTTTGCTTCCGTTTTCATTTGACCTTAACCAAGTTGAAATCTTGTCGCCGATTCCTTTTTAGCCAACTTAGAGTCGACCAAGTGGAGCCGAAGTCACATATTTATACGAAGATAGGTTAGTAACTAAAATAAGGAACACTCTATTCCTTTAGTTCCTTAGTTTCCATTATAGCCAAATAATATTCTTTCAATGTTAAAGATCTCTTGTGCGCTCTACTCTCCAAAATACCTCATCCAAATATCTCATCCAAGCCCAGTTCCCTCAATAAGCCCAGGATGGAGTTGAGTTAGGCTGAGCGTATGTGCCTTTCTTCTGGCTGCATCATGTCTAGATGTCTACTTCTTCTTCTTCCTCGCTAAGGCATCATATTCGCGAAGAAGGGGTTAGGAGTCAGTGGACCATATCCCGCATCTGCTGTGGCCTCGGAGAACTCCAGTGATCTGTGACAATCGCAGTTTGTCCTTAGGGAGGCTTATGAGGTGCTTAAATCTTTAAGTCATAAGTGGCGTGGTTCTCTTCTTAATGCGCGCAACAAACGAGAAGCAGATATAGCCAGCGATCACCACTTTCTTAGTGCTACAGAGTTGCTGCGGTCAGCAAAACGACAAACCAAAAAACATCAAAGAAATTCGAGGTGGCGAAACTAAATGACGCAACTACGCACGCCAGATTCACTGAATCCCTGGTATCAGCTATTCCAAAGCATGCATATGTAGATGATTGGCAGCAGATAAAACAAGCCTTAGTAAAGTCTGCGGGGGACGATGTCGGTTACAAGGCGCATAAGCGGAAGTGCTGGATCTCCGATCGAACATGGGATGTAATAAATGACCGCAGAATAATAAAAAAACAGCTAAACTGCGCGAAAACCAGATCATGTAAGGATGAGCTGCAGCATCGATACAACCTTACTGACAGACGAATAAAGAAAAGTGCCAGATCTTATAAAAGGCTGCGGAGCAACAACCTAGCCACTACAGCGTAGGCTGCTGCGGAAATGAATCGTGCACGAGATCTTTATCGGATGATACGACAATTAACAAACACCAATTTTAAAACGACAAGCCGCGCAAAGACAAGGATGGCGAGCCAACAACATCTAAGGACAAGCAAGTCTACATCTGGGAGCGCTATTATAAGAAGCTACCGTCAACGCCGCCCTTGCAGCCCACTCTGTCGTGTAGCTGCTACCGTCACATTGCAAGACGCAACATCCCCACGATATGCCCAGAGGAGAGCGAGATAGTAAATACGATAAAGTCTCTAAAAAATTGCAACGCTCCCGGTTCCGATAACATCAACCCGAAACTAATAAAAACTGACCACAAGATAAGCGCTCGGATAGTTCTGCCTTATTTAAAAACATCTGGAACTCTGAAAGCATACCATCTGAGTTGAAAGGGATTGTTATCACCCTTCTCCGGAAGAAGGGTAACCTTTCTGAGTGCAAAAAATGGCGAGGAATCACGTTGCGAAGCATGGTGAACAAAGTAATAGGACACGTAATTCACAAAAGGCTGTCCAACTCATTCAATCAGAGACTACGCAAAGAACAAGCAGGCTTTCGTCCCCACGGCTATTGCGTCGATCATGTAAACTCCGTGAGAGTGACCGTGGAGCAGTCGGTTGAGTGGCGCTCGCCTCTTTACTTCAGCTTCATCGACTTCGAGAAGGCGTTCGACAATCTCAATCGTGAAGCAATCTGGAAAGCTCTTGAAAGGAATGCTTTAGAAAATTGTCACCATCATAAAAGCATTGTACTCGGGCGCTGCATGCCACGAAAACGGGCATTTCCTGGGGTTTAAGTGGCCGGCTTGAAGACTTATGCTATGCGGACGACATTTGCTTACTATCGCACAAATACTCAGATGCATCAGTTAAACTACAAGAGGTATGCCATGCAGTAGAACAAACAAAAATTAACAGAGCAAAGACCAAAGTAATACGAATTAACATGCCTCTAATTGGCTCTAAGGCTTTCTGTGCTATCTATGCGATTCTTTAACTTCGATTTGGAGCATGGGGCGTCAATCACTCTTCTTCGTTCGTTGCACGATAATCCAAGAGACTTACAAAGGGCCACATTAATGAACTTCTCTGGAGGTGGGAGGTGAATAAATTCGTTGAACACAGACGAAACTCTATCGATCAGCGACAAGCGAAACAATTTCTAACACCGACCCGAGGAATTTCAAATAAGCTACTTTCACTCAGCAGAGTATTCTTAAGACTTTTAACTGGTTACTTTTATAGGTCACGGTAGACTGAGATACCACTTAAACACCACTTAAACTGCTCTCTCTGAGATCATCACCTGTCGATTCTGTGAAATGGACACTGAAAATTCAAAGCACATTCTTTGTAAATGTCCTGCATTAAGCAGAAAACGGCTACAACTACTACGGATTATGGTGGTCTTGCCGTGCCTTCATATAAATTATGGAATAATAAGCCCCAGAATGTGCAAAAAATCTTAAAAGGCCTTCAAATATAGGGTATCTCAGCAGACTTTGCACAATAGATCTACTTTGGTCGCAGTGCGCAGTAGTAATAATAATAATAATAATACTAGCATTCAGATTTTTCACCATCTACTTGAGTGCTGATTTATTTTTAGGAATGGCAGTCGCTTTTTTGATACCTGTATCCCGAAATTTGATATCAAAAATGTTCTACTTTTGCTTATACTTTTAAGATACAAAATACAGTGTAACTTCTCCTAACGGACACCATTGGTTTTGGTTGTATACCAAATCTTATGCATCGGAAGAAGTGACCCTCTTTTGAATCATAGTGCTGAGGAGTCTGCATCCACCTGCGTGTCAATACCTAACAAGCCGAGGTTTTTGATCGAAAATCACTAGACTTTGAGAATGCTTATGCAGCACTTATCACTCTATTGTCTGCCGACTTCCCCAGCCTAATGCGTAAAGGTCCATATATTCTCCGAATAAGTTTTGCTGTGAGTCCTCATTACCCGCTGTTGGAAACCTTCCACTAAAAGATGATGAAATTGAAAGAATGAAGGAAAACGAATTTTCCCAAACTCCAACTTTTAGAAATCTGAATCGTATACTCCGATGTGCGAGACATTCGCTCCGGAACTTTCGAATGCACTGCAGCGTTGTTCGCAATTCTTTAGTTGCTGTAGACATTTTTGCACCGCGCATCCAACCTGGCGGTCGTTGGCCATGTAGCCAAAGGTTCAGTATTTTTTTAGTATTATTGTGAGGACTATTTGTGTACTCTTGTTTGAAAATCTTCTAATATTATACCTACTTTATATTCTTCGTCCATTCGCTACTAACAAAATCGAATGAAGATTATCTGTTTCTCTCAGATACCTTCTAAGTTGGTCCAGCTGCTATTAGTAGCTGTTTTGTTGTTGACCAAACCTTATGTCTCCGGACGGACAGCAGCTGGCTGATCGTGAGTGTTTACCCAAGAGAAGTTTCGCTATATGTACAAACAAACATATTTTTATTCTTCTTGATTGGCGCGATATCGCTTAAGAGATTTTGGCTGAGTTTAACAAAGCGCACCAGTCGTTTTTCTCTCTTGCATGATTGAAAGAATAATGAGATGGCGCCTATCGTGGTACCGTTACTTTGCTCTCAGCGAATTTGACAATGAGTTACGTCATTTTAGCACCAGTATGGCCAGATTACCATTTTCGTAACTTGATTTAGCATTTTTTTTTGGTATTTAGTCTCGGAAAAAATATAGATTTTTTAAAAGTTAGTTCACTAATTCACTCAGTTTTATTTACCTTTACTTTTTTTGAACATCTGGTCGCATTGCCCACGATTGTAGTTGTTGTTGGTGTTCTTCTGCTTTCAGCAGTCAAATCTCTCTCTCGCTACTGCAGTGTTGCCTAGTTTTGGATATAAAAACACACTAAAATGCCCATTTAATGAAATAAAATACCAAATGGAATTACTTAAAGAACTTTATATGCGTGACAAATTGTCTTTAAAATGTGCGTTTTTTTTAAATAAATGAGTTATGGTTATGTACAATATAATTTATGAGTTTTTTTGTTGAGAGAAACTCTTTTATTAAGGGAACGACTTTTTGTTATATTTGAGGTTATGTAACAAGACAATGTACTTTTTTGTATTGTCAGTATTTTCTGGTATTTTGTTGCTTATTTATTTATTATTATGAATACACCTCTTGATGCCCTATGTCCCACTAACGATTGAGGACCGAAAGAAACGACTATGGTTTTAATTCGCATTCAGTAAATTCAAGCTTTTTAAAATGTGTGAAAAGGTTTTCAATGTTAAGAAGAGTTGAGAGAAGAACATTTAATATTCTTGCATAACCTTAAAAGGAGCAAAAATTAAATTTACCTTTTCGAAATATTAAATTTTATAAGAATCAACAAATTTTCATTAGCACTAAGATCTTCTCAGAGTGACCTTTTTAACCTTCTTTTGTTTAATAAAACAGTTTTTTTTTAATTACAGTTTCGGTAGCTTTAAATTAAAAAAAGACACAAACACGAAACTTAAAAATTTTCGCATTTTGCGTATAAACAGCACTAAATTTCTTGCGAAGAGCAAATGGTTGGCAGCACTGCGCAATTCAACTAATGTGACGTCATGCACTCTTTGATGGGCGCAAAATTGTTTCTATCATTCTTGGGTGCCAGTTGGACCCACTAAGATAAGCTAAACCTTTCTCCACCTGATCTTTCCAATGCAGAGCAGACGTTCACTTTCCGCTGTTACCACCAGATGGTACAGAATCAAATACTTTCAACCAAAGTGTTTCCATCCATTCGGACGATATGACCCGGCTAATGAAGCTGCTGGATTTTTATTCGCTGTATAACCTTTATTCGATGTCGCCGGAAAGCTCATACAGCTCATGGTTAAATCGCTTGGAATACTCGCCGTCACTACCTAGCAAGTGTGAATTGAAATAATGAACATAGTTGTAAAAAACAAAAAAAAATAGTAAATAAAAAAAAAAAACAAAAAAATAAATAAAAAAAAAATATTAATAAAAAATAAAAAAAAAATAAAAATATTAATAAAAATATAAAAATTAAAAAAAAACCGTGAATCTTCCTAATTTATGCATTTCTATATTGTTTTCAATTTCTAAAAAAATATTTTCAAGTATGTCAAATACATTTTACTGAGAATTTGCGAGTAATTAATTTAAGTTACAATACTTTTAAAATTTCTTGCTTTCTCCAGCTTCTTCACCGCGCCATCTATTTCCACGTTCCTCCGCTAATTGTTTTGGTTCTTGTAGACGTTGGGTTTTGCATTGAACTCATTCCCACATAATCTCCTTGTTTTACCCCTCACATACGCGTATATATCATCATTTGCGCCGCTTTTACTCAAGCACAAAATTTTCTTTTGCTTTGTTCTTCGTTTAATGCATTTCCGTTATTTATCGACGCTTCACACCTGGCAAATGGACTAAAGCAGCACTCCAACTTGGTGTTGTGGCGAAGGAGTATATAAAAAAACAAAAAACAAAAATATCGGAAAATGAATATCACATAAGTACATAAGTACATAAGCATGCATGTATGTATGTATGTACGAGTATGCGCCTATATTGATGATGTGTGGCACTTTAGATCAAAGCGTCGCGACGACTAAGTGCCAAATGCAGTTAAACCTCATTTCCGTATTTTGAGTGGAAAACAATTTAAATGCCTACCTATTCTGTGATTTTAAATATTAATATATATTTGTAAGTATTTGTTTTGTACTTGGAAACGGATATTTTGTAATGATTTTCACACTCTTTTGTGTAATGCGTTTGCTTCAACAATTTTCATTGTACGAGTATTTGATGGCTGATATTTCTGATGCTCAAAAGTGTCATTCGTCTTGATTAGTAAATACAGTTTTTAGTGCCAAATTTATTGAGAAAAATATCGGTTACTAAAATAGATTTTTGTCTAATTTCTAATTCACGCAGTTATGGCAAATGGAGCTTTGAAAGCTACTACGAATATATTTACGAGGGGTGCGTGATAATTATCTGACATAGGTCAGAGATGGCACTGCTAATAAATAAAATAAATAAAATCGCTTAAGGTGCCGAGAGGCTCAGATAAAACTCCTCCTAGGTTTCTTCGTTCCCTCTAAGTTCTTTAATGTCTGATCTGTCAGTGATAAATGTACCATTGGAATGCCTTTGGCCACGAGTAAACTAATAATAAAAAACAACGTTATCCAAGAGGCCAATAGGCCATGAAGAAATGTATGTGTAACAGCTATTCTACGATGGCAGCAAATAAATAAGAAAAGGACAAAGGAATTGCTTAGTCTCTCAAGAGACAATATCTCTAAGGTCGTGGCTTGCTTAACCAGTCATTGGCTATTTGGCAGGCATTCCTCGAGACTAGAAGTTTGCTCGCACGAATATTGCAGAAGTTGCAGAGATGAGGAACAGGAAGAAACAGTTGAGCACTTCCTTTGTCCACTACTACTTTTTAAATTCTTTTACAGAGCTATCTGGTGTGGGGTTGGGATCAATTCTACGTTTCATAAGATCCATAAAATGGTTTCACGAAGGAAAGTAAATGGGGTTCCCGTGCAGCATAGTGGGATCACAATGGACCTGTAGGGTGCAGACTGACTACCACCATAACCGAACCTAACCTGTACCTTTTCAATGCTATTTATTGAGCGCCATAAATTGGATTCCAAATTGAAAACGCATATTTGAGCTTTAAAAGAACTAGGGAGTTATATAAACTGTATTTAGTATATAGGTCTTTAAAATCCCTCGCATAGCGTCTCAGAAATGCTTAATTAGCATAAGCCCTCGGCAATAGCTGACTAAAATGATTTTCGAAAGTAAAACCAGAGCCAAATGTGACGCCGAGATCAGCAAACTATTTAACTTTAGACAGAACAACATTTGGCAAAGTATAAGGCAAAGAAATAACACTCAGATATTTTTATGAAAATATTTCTTTGTAATAAGTGAGAGTTCATTTTGGACCCTCCAAGCGACAAGGTTGTTTAAATCTTGTTGTACTACAGAAGCATCCGATTGGCTATTTTACAGCTTTAAATCATCAGCATAGAGTAAAAACTTCCAATGGTTAAAGGAGATCCAAAGACAAAATAAAAAAGGGCCAAGAATACTCCACTGTGGGACAGCCGAGGAGGCTATACAAGTATAGGATTCAGTGCATTCAATTTGCACAAAGGATTTTCTTTTGGAAAGATAAAATCTCAACCATGGCATGGCAGTTGAATTAAAGCCGAAGCATTCAAGTTTCCGCAGTAGGATATTCTGCGAAACAGTTTGGTAAATTCAACGCAGAAAGTGACGATGGATAGGTCAGACCCGTAGGAAACCACCAGATAGCATCACGAGAATGGTACTGGACTGGAACTCGCAGGCGAGCAGAGATCGCGGTCGGCCAAAGATCACTTGGCGATGGTCGATGTTGCGTGAGATTTAATGGTACTCACACAGACGAGCTGCATTTTTTAAGACAAAATGACGAACTTCCAACCAGGTAATGTTTCAGTGACGATTGAAGAGCAGCAATGCCATTCTGATGAGTGAAAATTAACAGCAGCTCAGCGGCGGTTTCCAATATACATATTTTGTGTTTTTCCGAGCTCCTTCTTCTATTTGGGGCTGCGTCTTGATGTTGTACCACAAATGGAGGGACCTCCAGTTTCAAGCCGAATCCGAACGGCAGATATTTTTTATGAGGAGCTTTTTCATAGCAGAAATGCCATTTCCACTCGGAGTATTGAAAAAACGTTTTCTTCATTTTGGTCTTTCACCGAGATTCGAACCTACGTTCCCTCTGAATTCCGAATGGTAGTCACGCATCAACCCATTCGGCTACGGTGGCCACCAATACTTCCTTTAAATAGTTCATAGCTTCAGTGCTATTTTACTACTTTAGAATGCAGTGCATAGCTCCAACAGCTTTGCTGTTCCCTTGTAGGCTCACTGCTGCTTTTCGCTTTCTATCTCAGGTGGGAATGTCGATGCTGTTGCTCACATTGAGTTCGGACTTGTCATCTTCGGTGTGACTTTTGCAGCTTTTCCGAAATTAAGCAGTGCGAGCGGAGTGTTGCCTTCCTGGCTAGGAACTCCAAAGCTATCATCATCATCGTTATATTTGGCTGTACAGCCCTGGTCGGATCTTCGTCTGTTGCTGCATATGACTCCGATTGTCTCGGTTTCGTGCCTGCTCCCTCCTCCTACTGAAATACCAAAAAAAATGCATCTTCATCTACACCGCCAATCCATCAGAGTGGTGGCCTTGTCCTTCTTCTCTGTCTGTGTGTCTGTCTTTCCAAAGAGTATTTGTTCGGGTAGGTTATCGGTATTAGCCCGCAATATGCGGCCTGTCCATCTCAGTCTGTTGATCATTATTGTGGTTACTATACGTGTGGGCGGGTGCACGTACAGTTTTTCGACTTCGCGACTGTAGCACTTCCGCCAAAGATTTTTGACAGAAATCTTCTCTCAAAGGTCAGCTGCTTCTGTTTATCCGCATCTTTGATTGATTGATCCTTGGTTTCACTACCGCATAGAAGGTGGGAATAATGATTTAGCGGTACAGCGAAATCCTTAGGTGATTGCACTAAGGGAATCCAACAAAAACTATCACGACTCTGAAACCAAATTGAGGTTTTAATCGATTTCTTTCCGCCAAATTTTTCGCAGAAATCGTCTCTCAAAGATCAGCAGTTTCTGTTTATGTGCATCTCTGAGTGACCAGGTCTCACTACCGCATAGGAAGGGGGAATAATAATTGTGCGACACAGCGAAATCTTCATTCTCCAGTCTAGAAGGCGGCTCTTTAGGCGATTGCACTAAGGGAATTCAACCAAAAACTATCACGATTCTGAAACCAAATTGAGGTTTTAAACTATTTCAACGCCGCCGCAAGATACCTCTTGAGAGGTTAATTGTATTAATAGGCTTTAAATTGATCCAATTCTTCAAAAAGCATCCCAGCTCTGCTTAGATTCACCAAAGGCGTTGATATCCTACCTGATGTCTACTTTCAGTATTCATAGGGGTCGGTCTCCAACTGTATCGCTAGGGACCAAAAGGTCTATGAGTGGCTTAATGCCAACCAGGCTAACCTAACCTAACCTTTAGAGCGCCGTAATTCCCAATTCCTCACCGTATTTTTCATCACCTCATTGAAAATATTATAAAATAGAAAAACTCATTTATCAGCAGCCACTCATTTAACTAATTAACCCAAATGACTAATTAAGCTAAAAGCTTCGAATTTCAATGCCATAACAAACGGAAATCCACTGAGAAACCGCAAACATAAATTGACTG
>JAYXIM010051051.1:0-28840 GCA_037575425.1 Anastrepha fraterculus
AGAGCGAGACAACTTGGGAGTGCCTGTGCCCACCGAAGACTCGGTAGCTTCCGTGGGTGTCACTTCCGCTGACCGAGGTCGTTTGGAAGACACAGACACAGAAGGGCCGGCGGAGCCACATGAGGATTTCTCCCCCATGAGCTCTGCCCGCCGCTTTCTTCTCTTCCTCCTTGCCGCGCTCTTCGATTTCCCTGCTTCTTTGGGAGGTCGTGCAGCCACCGAAGAGACCTCACAACTCAGGTCCTCAGAAGCAGGGAAACGTTTTTCAGGCTCTGAAGGAGAGGAGATTGCGATAGCAACCCCCGTCTCCTCCAGGATGCGCTCTCGCTCGTAGAGCTGAGAGACTTGGGTAATGGTTGGGGCCTCCAGAATCCATGCCCCAGCCGCCGAAGCGGGTGGATTGCCACTTGTGTGGATTCCACCTGGAGTAACAGATCCTTTGTTTTCCATTACCTTTTTTGGTTTTTTTCGGGACTCCTCCCTAGCCAGTTTGGTTCGCGGATGGCACCCTGATTCTATGCCAATTTTGAGTCATCACACGAGTGTTGAACCCACCCCAACAGGGAAGGCCACTCTTGTGATGCCAGGGCTCCCTATCCACCACCTGGGACGCGCCCGATGGGAGATCAGGCAACTCCACACGGGAACGGCTAGTCTGAAACAAAAAAATCAAATAGGGTTAGATTCAGCATAACAAATACTAGTTAATCCACCTATAAAAATCAATATTTATTAGTGTTACCTTGCTCATATTAGTGTTACCTTGCTCATATGTAGTTACCTTGCTCATTGCATTGAATGAACTGCAAGCGAAAGCGCGGAACGAACGACAAAGCAAACAAAGCAAACGAACGGCAACGGTCGACATCTTGCTCTCTCCTACTTAAGTGAGCGTATATATGTATGTATATGCGCATATGTACATATATAAATTCATGTATTTGTATTGGCATATGCCTTCTTATTGATTATTATTAATTTGATTTACTTGAAGAATTTAAAATGAAAACAAGTTTGTTAATAATACCTGTTGTTTTAATGTTATTGTTATTATTTTTTTATTATATATGAAGGAAAAAATGTATGGTAATATTTACCATATCTATACTAATATTATAAAGAGGAAAACTTTGTTTGTTTGGTTGTAATGAATAGGCTCAAAAACTACTGGACCGATTTTAAAAATTCTTTCACCATTCGAAAGCTACATCACGAGTAACATGGATTATATTTTATTTTGGAAATAGGGCTCGAGATATAGGTCAAAACGTGGACCCGGGTAACCTTCGGATGTGTATGTACAATATGGGTATCAAATGGAAGCTGTTGGTGAATGCTTTAGTTCAGAGTATTTCCATCCGCTCCGTGACTAGGATCTCGAGATAGAGACCAAAACGTGGACCCTAGAATGTGTTTGTACAATATGGATATCAAATGAAAGCTGTTGATAAGTGCTTTAATACGGGGTAATTTTCATACCTATTGATGACTAGGGTCTGGAAATATATGCCAAAACGTGGACCCGCCGTGTCTTTGCACCGAATTAAACCAAACTTACACACATTGTTAAGTAGGTATTGAAGATGATTTCCGTATAGTTTGAATACCTATTGGTAGATAGGGTCTCGAGATATAGGTCAAAACGTTGACCCGGGTAACCTTCGGATGTGTATGTACGATATGGGTATCAAATGGAAGCTGTTGGTGAATGCTTTAGTACAGAGTATTTTTCATGCCACTCCGTGACTGGGGTCTCGAGATATAGGTCAAAACGTGGACCCGGGTAACCTTTGGTTGTGTATGTACAATATGGGTATCAAATGAAAGCTGTTGATAAGTGCTTTAATACGGGGTAATTTGTTGTTATGTTATGTTATGTTATGTTATGTTATGTTATGTTATGTTATGTTATGTTATGTTATGTTATGTTATGTTATGTTATGTTATGTTATGTTATGTTATGTTATGCTATGTTATGTTATGTTATGTTATGTTATGTTATGTTATGTTATGTTATGTTATGTTATGTTATGTTATGTTATGTTATGTTATGTTATGTTATGTTATGTTATGTTATGTTATGTTATGTTATGTTATGTTATGTTATGTTATGTTATGTTATGTTATGTTATGTTATGTTATGTTATGTTATGTTATGTTATGTTATGTTATGTTATGTTATGTTATGTTATGTTATGTTATGTTATGTTATGTTATGTTATGTTATGTTATGTTATGCTATGTTATGTTATGTTATGTTATGTTATGTTATGTTATGTTATGTTATGTTATGTTATGTTATGTTATGTTATGTTATGTTATGTTATGTTATGTTATGTTATGTTATGTTATGTTATGTTATGTTATGTTATGTTATGTTATGTTATGTTATGTTATGTTATGTTATGTTATGTTATGTTATGTTATGTTATGTTATGTTATGTTATGTTATGTTATGTTATGTTATGTTATGTTATGTTATGTTATGTTATGTTATGTTATGTTATGTTATGTTATGTTATGTTATGTTATGTTGTGTTATGTTATGTTATGTTATGTTATTTTAAAGTATATTATGTTATGTTAATGTTAACTCATTCTCTATATCCGTACAAAATATCTATCAAACAAATGAAATTAAAATTTTCTTTTGAAAAATGCAACCATTCAATCAGTATTTTCTTATGGCGTTATCACGTTAAACTATCGTCAGTAAACCGACTTTACAGACAACCTCTTTTTAATATAAAAAGCGCTTCTAGGTAGTGATGTTCAGCTAAGAAAAAAATATATTTAGCCTGCTCCGAACTCTCTGAAATTTACACACAATATTTCTACATACATATACTTTCGGAAAATGTAAAAAAACAAAAAATTTATTTTTTGAAAGTGCTAAGTGCTGACGGTCCCCTTAATTGTTTCATTTAAGCTGCGGCATGAATTCACTGTATGTTTTTTTTGCATTACGATGTGGACACTTTGTTATAAATTATATTAAAAAATGAAATAAAGCAAAATAAATTACTCTGTTTTTCCATTTCTGCAAAATATTATGAAATATAGAACACTTTACAAAAAAATCGTCTCTGTATCAAATGAGGTGGGAGTGTGAACCTCTTAAATAGTAATAGCTGCGCATGTCACAGAGAATGTGAAGATCCCGATACCCCAATCGTTAACGACGGAATTGTCATTCCGCTATCCGACCATGTCGAGGTGAGAATAGCGATAACGCGGCTAAAGAACAACAAAGCCAGGGACGCCGACGGACTGCCTGCTGAGCTATTCAAACATGGCGGCGGGGAGCTGGTAAGGTGCATGCATCAGCTCCTATGCAAAATATGGTCGGATGAAAGCATGCCTGCCAATTGGAATTTAAGTGTGCTCTGCCCAATCCAAAAGAAGGGCGATCCTGCAATCTGTGCCAATTACCGCGGGATTAGTCTTCTAAATATCGCCTATAAGGTTCTAGCGAGCGTATTGTGTGAAAGGCTGAAGCCCACTGTCAAACAACTGATTGGACCTAATATCAATACAATCGTCCAAATATTCACAATATGCCAAATCTTTAAAAAGACCCATGAAAGGAGAATAGACACACACCATCGTCACGTCGACTTTAAAGCTGCATTCGACAGTACGAAAAGGAGCTATTTGTATGCCGCGATGTCTGAATTTGGTATCCCTACAAAACTTTTATGTTTCTTTTTTAATTTCCTTTTCCTTTTAGTTTTCTTTCTCGTTTTCTTTTTTCTTTACCTTTTATTTTTCTTTCTCGTGTTCTTTTTTCTTTACCTTTACCTTTACCTTTATCTTTATCTTTGCCTTTACCTTTACCTTTACCTTTACCTTTACCTGTACCTTTACCTTTACCTTTACCTTTACCTTTACCTTTACCTTTACCTTTACCTTTACCTTTACCTTTACCTTTACCTTTACCTTTACCTTTACCTTTACCTTTACCTTTACCTTTACCTTTACCTTTACCTTTACCTTTACCTTTACCTTTACCTTTACCTTTACCTTTACCTTTACCTTTACCTTTACCTTTACCTTTACCTTTACCTTTACCTTTACCTTTACCTTTACCTTTACCTTTACCTTTACCTTTACCTTTACCTTTACCTTTACCTTTACCTTTACCTTTACCTTTACCTTTACCTTTACCTTTACCTTTACCTTTACCTTTACCTTTACCTTTACCTTTACCTTTACCTTTACCTTTACCTTTACCTTTACCTTTACCTTTACCTTTACCTTTACCTTTACCTTTACCTTTACCTTTACCTTTACCTTTACCTTTACCTTTACCTTTACCTTTACCTTTACCTTTACCTTTACCTTTACCTTTACCTTTACCTTTACCTTTACCTTTACCTTTACCTTTACCTTTACCTTTACCTTTACCTTCACCCATACCTATCACTACCAACTTACATCTCAGGCCTTTTCTTTAAACACCCATTGTTTCTAAACTATTTCCCCTTAAGCCCACTCATCATCCATCTTATTGATTTATCCCCATTGACACTTAATTTATCATTTAATTCACTTCATTTTCTCATCAACAATTTATCTTCCCCTCTTGCTTTTACCAATAACATCCTTCATTTACTCTCCTTCCATGTACTCCCCCCATCTGTGAGCTCTTCATTAACACTTTCCGCAGCAAATTGCTTCAATTTCCGTCGCCATTACACACTTTACACAACCGTTATTGTCCACAAGCAATCCGCTTCCTCCTATTTCCGTTCTCTATTCCACGCTCTATCGATCCGCTGCAAGCCCAACTGGCTAGCCGCAGCCCCACTGTCCAACCAACCAATCAAGCAAATGTCAGCTTTGATGTTTATCACATCACCATTTATGATTTCATTTATTTACTTATTTATTTATTTACACAATAATGACATTATTAGAGGCCTCTGGCTAGGTGGAGGCGTTAAAGTACTTAGTAGCTTTTTAATGCGCTGCCCAGCGTTCGCCCTTTCCCCACATGCGGCAATCAGTCTCTCTCATGAAAGCTCCATTGTCCGACGCAATTGTGTTTGATTGATTGGAAAATATTTATGTATGTCGTTTTTTGTGTCGTGTGTTTCGTGGCTCTTATTTGTTCTTTAATATATTTTTGTTCATATCAATTATGACTTTGTTATTGCTTTATGAATGTGGATTATATCCAATTATTTAGAAATAACGAGGCATTTAATGAGATGTGTTTATGGGCAAGAAAAAATTATGCTAGACTTTTGGCAAATTAATTCCGAAATTGTTCTTGTTGTGGGATTAATTTTAATATAGAGTTATTAAATACCAGAATTGGGAGTAATTAAAATAATTAGTGGATAAATACAGTTGGATTATTTTTTATAAAAAGAGAGAACGTAAAAAGTGAACCGTGGGCAATGGATTGAATTTCTACTCCGGTCAAAAAATAATGAAATTTTTAAACAGCGGCCATTTCTACTATTATTTTAGAGGCCATTTTTGCTATTAAAAATCTTTTCATAACATTTATTTGTGCTGCTATGAAGTGCTTTTGACTTGTGGGATTAGTAAGGAAAAATTCCGATGTAATCCACACCATTTTTAATAGCTTCCAAATTCCAAGTTCTCATCCGAGGCAAGGCTTTGTTTTTCCTTGGAGAAGATTTTAAGTGGCGGATATCCTGGGCTGATTCACCCTCTCACAATAGCTCGCTTACAAACGGATGTTCGGGAGCTACGCAGATGATACCGTGTGCAGAAGAATCGTCTTGGTCACTCCCAAGCGAATGGCAATCACGGACTTTCCCTACTTGCGTGGACATCTACGCACGGGACTATCTATTGCTTTCTGCATGTAGCCTACTTTGTCTTGCTACTTTGGACTAAGTAGGCAATTTAGTAGTAAAGTCCTCTCTCGACGAAGGCTCTGATCTACATAAGGTATCTCTCTTGGACGATGACAACATCCGATGAGGCATCACTTAGAGTGTTTGAGAGAAAGATTCGGCGGAAGATTTTTAGATTTAAGCTCTTCTCACTCTTATGAATATCAAAAGTGGGCGCAATCATGATTTCCGATGCTAGTCTATAAATTTGAGTGACACTCAGCCTAGACCTAACTCCATGCCATCACTCATGTGTCAAAAACTTCAATGAGCTCAACGTAAACATATGCTCGACATATGCCGACTGGTACTTTAATTAATTTGTTGAAGATTCTTTAATATTAGTGAGCTCAGTTATTCAATATTCTCGTCACTTCACTTCAAAAATATGTATACCTCTTCAATAACTCATACCGACAGCCTGCCTGAAAGTTACATGGCGATAAACTCCCTTAAAAAATAGTCGACAACTTCCAAGGTGGCCATGAAATGCCAGTTCTTGGGTTCTTCAAGCTCGCTAGAAAGGGGACCCTGGAAACGGTTTCATCACAAAAAGAGAATATTGGGGTTCCCTTGAGAACCTGTGGGTTACTCCTGAAAAGATGGGCCTCGCGTCCACTCAGCGAGGGCTGAGCTACTACACAAACGTGCAAAGTTGCGAGATCGTTCTGGTCACGAGTAGATCGGGGCGCTCGAGGGAACTTTTAAGGCTATTAAAACCACAGCTCTCGAATCTCGTAGGTATCCTTCCCGGGCATTGTCCGTTAGGTATTCATGCGGTGAGACTTGGAACTGCTTCTAGACCTTTCTGCAGAAGCTGTCAGGAGGTTGAGGTGGAATCATTGCAGCATCGTTTTCTCGGTTGCCCTGTTCTCGTCGGGCAAAGATTTAGACATCTGAGCTTTGAATTTTTTGCTGCACCTGCTGATACTGTGGGTTTAAATATCATACACTTAGTAAAATTCATCAGTAGCTTAAAGCGGCTAAGATGAAGGCAAATAGCCACTGTTGGTCGTCATCCTTTAATCCGAAGTCCCTTCTTCCTGTTTCCACCTGCTTCGTCCTTTTCCTTCTGTTTTTTGCCTTCTTGTGTGGTATCACAACGAACGATTTTTGCGTGTTTGTCCAAGTGGGTCCCTTGTAAGGGCAGCAATTTGTCCTATCCTATCCACATCTTCACTAAAGTGAACGAAAGATGTCGTAAAAAACCTACCCGCGGAATTGCGCAACAGTTGGGTCTGACTTTCAATGCTTAAATGCGTCCTATAATACTGATTTCGATACTAGGCGTGCAGACGTACAATTTTTGCAGAAACTATCGAGATGAAGAAGAGAGAGAGAGACGAGAGAGGGAGAGACTCTATTTAGATGATGATTCACCACTTTTGGTAGACAATTCTTGAATGAGTTAGAAGATCTTAGCACTGCGGAAATGAGAGATCTTCTACAGATTTGGAAAAGTTCTCATTTTGTGGTTCAGGAAAAGATTTGCGAGCGGGAGAACAACACCTCCTTCCCGACTAAGCAAAAATATTTACTAGTTTTCTGAGTGTGGCCTCAAATGGCCAAGAAGATAATGCTGCGTAGAGACTTTCCTCTCACGAGGAAATGCGCTAATAAAGAAGCAGAAAATCAGCTGGAGGTCTTGCAAAAAAATGTATATCGGAATTAAGTAACATCTACAAATTTCAGAATTCTGAAAAAGTGAGAGTTTCAATAAATTTCAAACTCTCCTCTGATTAAAGTACTAATGCGTGGAGGATTACGTGACTTTTATGCAGATACTTAAATCATGGATAGTTGCGGGTATTCGTTAAACGATGTAGGAGAAATATTTTACTCATTTATTGACATTTCACATATTTATAAATATATTTATGTATATAAGTGTATGCATATGTATGCAATCTGCATAGTATGTATGTGTGAGTGTGAATGGTACCAATACACATCTTCTCCTAACTTTTTGCAATCATTGAGTCATAATTGATTGGCTAAATTTATGAAAATTGGCAGCATGCTAAATATATGTACGAACATAGTACCTATGTATGTATAAGTATGTATAGATACGCATGTGCAAGTATACATATGTGTTAAAATGTGTTACTGTGTTACTTTTATTCGGATTCAAAAGTTTTATTGTAAGTGAGAATATATTTTACTAGTATGTAATTGGCATTATCAATGATATGCCACACATTGAGAGAAGCACAAAAAAGTGGTAAAAGTGATGATATACTCGAATAAAGGAAAGTTATGGAAAAATTGCGGGCGGTTTGCTGGTGAAACAAAATTTGAAATAAGCAACAATGCGGTACTGGAATCTGAATCAGGTTTTATAGTCCTATCCAATATCCTCGAAGTATCTGAAGTCAAAATAGAATGAAAAAAATTTAGAAAAAGTGCTTGCGATATTTTAAGACTCATAAACTCAAAATGTACAATGTATAGAAGCATAGGCAGACATTGAGCGAGATTAACGACTTAATTTGGAATTATATCGGTAATTAATGCAACTGATTAGAATCAACTATTAAACTTAATTCCCCCTTAATTTAAGCAGATTACGGGCATTTTTGATGGCAACACTGCCGAAAAAGGATCGTTAATTTCTATTGCGAATGAAAAATAGTCCAACTTTTATAAAGAAGAACAAGAAAGATTGTAAACAATCATTGAATCAATTCGAGGCGAAGGTGCTTCTTGAATCTGATGTCGTCATACTCCCAAAATGTGCCATTGCGGTCCTTCATGAATACATATTTGCTATCAATAACAACCAAATAAATTGTGTAATATAAAACTTACAATTTTCCAGATTTCTCGTTCTTTATCCTGAGGTAGTATGGATACCGTTAACTCCACACGACGACACGACATCGACGTAGGAATTCGTAAAGTAAACTTTGCATTTACTGGCCTAAAACGCCTTTGGTACTCGAAACAATTGAGAACAAAAACCAAATTACGATTGTTCATCGATCGGACAAACTGCAGACCTTGGTTAGCAGATGCCTGCGTACAATATTGCCAAATATGGCCGAAAAATTGGACCTCCAACGAAGAACTAATGAAGCGAAGTGAACAAAAACCCATCAGCATTCAAATTACAGAAAAAAAGTGAAGATGGGTGGGATACTCCCCCCGGAAACCCGAATATTCTCTTAGTAGGATGGTACTAAAGTGGAATCTTCAAGGCTCACGTGGATGGGGAATACCCAAAGGTTCTTGTCGCAGATCTATTGAAGCGGAATTCCAAGCAGTTGACTGCGCCCTAATATGGAACCAGCCGAAGACTTTAGCGAGAAATCGGCAGCAATGGAAATGTTTTATTGTAGCGCTATGCACCCTCGATATAACTTACGCTATACGCAATAAATAATAATATTAATAATATTTCTGTTTTATATTATATTTTTAAGTTCTAAAAAAACACCCTACGTTTCGAGAGTCAATAGATACCAATACAGAGTCATAAAAAGCGATGAACAGGCTTTGCCTCATCAGCTAACAATCAGTCTACAGAGAGCCTTACATTCGATAATCGTGCAAACAACAGCATTGGTGGTATCCTATGGTCTCAGACTTTTCATTTCGAAATCCTGTCAAACGTTCTTTTTCTGTTGAAAATTCAAAAAATGTTCTGCATCCAGGGCAAGAAGTAAGAATTTTATCACGATAGAACAAAATAGTGCACCGGCTCATTCCGCATTGCCCGTCAAGAGGTTTCCAGCCAAGTACAGTATCCGAGTGTTAGACCTTACTTGTCGCATCTTGTGCAGTGAGGCTGCTATCTGCTACTTATGAAAATCTGCATGAAATGGAATAAGGTTTAAGTCAGTCGACGCTGTAATAGAAAAAGCGGCTCGCGTTCTGACAGAGCTAACAGAAGCAGAACTGTTTTGAATAAACCGAAGATTCGCTTGGAGCTTTATAATGGTAGGGAATGGATGCATATTGCAGTTATGTCGATGATTGGTAAAGATGTATGAAATCAAAAAAACAAATGTGTCACAACTTCAGCCTCCTTATTTAGTAACTAAACCAGGCATAGACAAACTTCTTCAAAAAAACTTTCTGCACTCCCCATTGGTTAGAGCTATTAAAAAAAAAAAAAACAGAAATGATGCTGTAATTCTAACACAGATGGAACTGAAGTATTACACCACGAAGGATTAAAAGTATCATAACCAGTTCAGATGATTATACATCCATGGAAATGTCTGCGAGATGGCCAATTTTAAATTGCATACGATTATTATTGCTTATAAAGAAACTCAAACATTTCTTACGGATTAAGATTATTATTAGGTTATTTGTTAAAATACAGGGTGGGCCTTATAGCGTTTGCTTTTTGAACCACCTATTTTTTTGAGAATGGTAACACAAATGACATGTCAAATGTGTTCATAATTTACTTAAAGGTTTGACATTTACGAAATGGGACGCTATACGCTTGAACAAAATTGGGAAATATTGAAAACCTATTTCCAAAGTGGTGAGTCTTCTTCTTCTTTCCTGATTTTCACATCGGTGACTACGTCAATAAGCCAAATTGTCGGATTTGGGGCTCAGAAAATCCACACGTTACTGTAGAGAAGCAAATGCATTCACAACGAGTCACTGTTTGGAACGGTTTTTGGTCTGGCGGCATCATCGGGCCATTCTTTTTCGAAAGTGAGCGAGGAGCCCCGGTTTCAGTAAATGGCGAGCGTTACCGTGACATGCTCAACGAGTTGTTTCCAAAAATTGAAGTAGATGACATGGACGACATTTGGTTTCAACAGGACAGTGCAACTTGTCACACTGCCAAAGTTACACTCGAACTTTTGGCTACCGTTTTTGATTTAAGCCCGTTGGACTATTTTTTGTGGGGACAAATGCCGTTAAGGACAAATGCTATGCGAACCATCCAGAGACGATTGATGCTTTCAACACGAAATCGAAGTTGCCATTCATGAAATTGGAGCCCAAACAATCGAAAATGTGCTTAAGAATTGGGTTGATCGAATGGCCTACTGTAAAGCCAGTCGTGGCAGTCATTTGAACGATATTATTTTTCATTCATAAATGGCAAAGTTCGACCTTCAAAATAAAAAAAAAGTTTGAAAAAATATTATTAGTTGTTTTTTTTATAGCCGATTCAAAAAGCAAATTTTACATGGCCCACCCTATATCTGTATAAGTCTGTAAGACAATTTGTTTTTGTTAAATATTTTTTACTTCAAAAAAACAAAAAAAAAAAAAGAAATCAGCTGCGAATACATTTCTACGTAACGGTTTGAACCGCGTGGCAACTTTTATTAGCCAAGCGAATGCTACACTGCACAGACATAAAACCAAACGTGAATATAGAGATTGCTGCAAAGGGCAGCTTGAGCTCTAAAGTTAAAATTCAATAAATGAATTTTCTGTTAAGAGGGAGACTGTTTGGCAAATTTGAAAAACGGTTTTTATTAACTACTGGTGTGAGAAGCTACCACTAAAAAAAATTAGCCAGAGTCCAAATTTCCTGAAAAAGATGTATTCTCTGATAAGGAATGAAAAAAAGTCGTATTTTCGGTTGACAAAAGGTTTCTCCAATTCAATTAGCCAAAGGGGAAACTTTGAGGTTGAATGTCTAATACATAGTTAGGACAGGCATAGGATATACAAGGTGAAGTCCAAAATAAACAAGACTTGCGTCATAAAAATGTTTTTGATAGCGCTCTCTGGCTTCCAGTGAAAGCTTGGTGACTATCGGTTCAGTGCAAGCGAAGTTATTGCGTCTAAAGTGTCAGTATGTTTGTGTCATCGGCACAAAAATGAGTTTCGAACAAAAAGCTAATATCATTTTTTGTTTTGAAATCGGTAAAACGTTTACCGAAACATTTGAATTGATGAAAAAAGTGTATGGCGTTGAATGTCTATCTCGTGCCAGAGTTCATGAGTTGTTCACACATTTTAGAAATGGTTGTGAGGACATAAATGACAGTGAAAATACGGGCCGCCCAAAATCAGTAATCACCGAAAACTCCATCGAAATTGTTCGTAAATTGATCATAAATGAACGAAATCATCGTTGAAATCCATGGAATCGGGGTTGAATATCTCCAAAACACCGATTTATCGCATTTTAACTGATAATTTGGGCTTACGAAAGATCTGTGCACATGTCATTCCGCACAAGTTAACGGAGGACCAAAAATTGCTCAGAATTCATCATTCGAAAGGCCTCATTAAAGAGGCGAGAAATGATAAAAACTTCCTTTACAGCATTGCAACTGGTGATGAAACGGGGTTTTTCTAACAAACCAACCAAATAAGCGTCAAAGTGCCGAATGAAAGGCCCCAGAC
Source organism: Anastrepha fraterculus (assembly GCA_037575425.1). Lineage (NCBI taxonomy): Eukaryota > Metazoa > Arthropoda > Insecta > Diptera > Tephritidae > Anastrepha > Anastrepha fraterculus. The sequence goes on from JAYXIM010051051.1 coordinate 12,213, forward strand.
GAGCCATCACCTAAAAATTCGCATGTGGAGAAGTGTAAAACCAAGTCTATGCTCATTTGTGTTTACGATTCCAAGGTAATTGTCTGCAAGGAGCTCGTGTCAATGGGGCAAACCGTCAATACAATTTTCTATCTTGGCGTTTTGAAGCGTTTGTTGCACCGCATTCTTCGAATTCGCCCTGAATACCGCGAAGAAGGAAGCTGTTATTCCATGATAATCCACCATCTCATCGATTCACTCTTGGGACTGAATTTTTGACTAGAAATCGCATTTTAACCATCAATCACTCACCGTATTCGCCTGATATGGCTAATTGGAACTTCTACTTATTCGAAAAATTGGAAAGGAAAAGGAAATACAAAAGGGTTGTACCGACATTCTGAAGGGCATTCCGGATTCCGGTCAATGATTTACAACACTCTTTCGAAATCTTTTAGATCGCGCAAAACAGTGTGTCGAGGTCAGAGGGGACTATTTTGAATAAATAAACTCGAAGTTATCAGAACAAAGCTCCTGTCGTTTCTATTTTAGCTCAGTCTTATTTATTTTGGACTTCCCCTTGCATGTAGGGACCCGACGCTGATTTCTTTCGTTTTTAGAAAAATAGATGCGGACGACTATTGTACGAAGTTTTGGTTTAAGTTCTACTCCAAGTACTATTGTACTGAATGAGAAATGAATGTCGATATGCCCATCTTTTGTGGCTCTCCATGCTACTCGAAATGTCACCCATTTTGAAGTCAGTGATGTATGTACATATGTATATATGTATGCAGATACTCTACATATACATATATATTACCAAAGTATATATGTATGTATGTTTTTGTTTCAATGGTAAATGTGAACCAGCACTCGCATAAGAATAGAGCAAAACGAGTTGAGTAAAATGAAACTTCAAACGCGAAATGTCAAAACAATTAAATGTCATTCAAAATGCACACAATTAGAGGGAGGAGTATAATTTCAAACCATTCTTCCTATTATTTGAAAGGGTATTTTATGAAAATACAAATATTTAGCGATTGTGAGCAAATGTGTGAAACAAACCTTTTGCAAGGCATCCATATCGGGGCTGCATAGCCGAAATAAAAATGGCGTTTGCCCAAAAAATATAAAAATAAAAAAAACAGATGCAAACAAATAAAACCCACAAACACTTGACAATATTAGGGAATACAAATGGAAAAACGACAAATTAAAAGTAATGCGCAAAGAATAATAGCACAAAAATCCGCGTAACTCAACATATCAGAAGTGACATCGGATGTCAAAACAAGGAAATGCTGCTAAAGCTTAATTTTTTGAAGTGTTTTAAAGTGAGTTTGGCAAAAGCAACAAAAGAAGTAGGAAAAACAAAAATCAGTTAAATAAACAAAATGCTAAGCGCATCCGTTGCTGCCTATTCGGTAATTGAAACCTTTGCTATTATTTTATGCAGCAGTCTAAAAATTTGTTGTTATAATGGAGCTGAGCCTTTAGCTCTAAGTATGCACGGCTCGGCATCGCTCGCTAGCAATTAAATCAGCAATTTAATCATCCTCACACTCTTTGAGAAAGGATATCAATTTCAATTGCGCAATTTGTTTTGACAGCGATTGTCTGTATATTTAATTGTGACACGCACTTCAACAGGTTTTTTTTTGGTAATTTTATAGTACTGTCACTGATTTGTTGGAACTATGGAATAGATATCAAATTACGTGAAATTCAAAATAGAATAATAAAAATATTTCAGGTTGTCATTCGTGTTTTGCGAGTTAATAAAGAAGTGGTACAAAATCAAAATTCATTCAATGGTAAAGCTGGCAAAAATTAAGTTAAAGTATTGGTGCGCAACTAAGTTCTCGATGTTTTTTGATGAAAAGACAACTATATTCTGAAAAAATGGTTACAAGTGAATCATTGAACAGTATTGTCCATCGCTGGCTACTACTTTTTCCCAGCTTTCTGGCAGATCTCCGCTATCCACGGATCAAGCCTTTTTTGATATCTTCATATGAATAGAACTGCTGTTCAGCTAGACCGTGTGCCATCGATCGGAACAGGTGATAATCGGGTGGGGTAGAATTTCCCATTTTAGTGCTTTCAGGTAGGTTTTACCGGGCTTGGCAACGTGAGGCCGAGCGTTGTCTTGCTGTAGAACCACTTTTTCATGCCTCTCCGCGTATTGCGGCCGCTTCTCGCGCAGAGCTCGGCTCAATCGCATCAATTGAAGTCGATACCGATTCGCAGTGATGGGGTCGCTTGGTTTTAACAGGCGAAATAGAGAAGCAGAGCCGAAAGCTGATGATTACAGGTGATCCCATAAAGCGCTGAAGCAAGTAATCATCGCTAGTAAGAAGGTAAAATGGAAGGAAGTTGGAAGGAACCTAAATAACAACCCTTGTGGGATTGGGCTATAAAATTGTAACGAGGGAGCTAAACATCAACTCCGCAGCCCCACATATAAACAGTGCTGCTATTAGCAAAGTGGATAGGAATAGACTGTTTACCACACACTCTACGCTGCGCGGGCCTGAGACCCCCAAAGGGACGACATGCTTCCACCCTTCACTGAGGAAGAGCTTAAAACCGCAACAAAAAACCTCAACAGGATCAACGCTCCAGACCCAGACGGTATCCCAGCTGAAGCTCTCAAGCTTGTGGCTGAAAGCCGACCAGACGTGATGCTCGAGGCTTACAATGCATATTTTCCACAAATCATCTTCCCCACAAAGCGTCTTCCTCAACACAGAAAATGACACTGTGCAATAAAAGTAAAGGCGATCCAGCGCCACCGTTAGCTTGGCGTTCGCTATGCTTTTCCCCAAACTCTGGAATCTAAGCTACGACGATATCTTTCGACGAGTATAGAAATGCCAGAAGATAAGCGGACGATGAAGCAGCGGATATACCAGCCCGGGGACATTGAGGAGGCTAAGAGCAAGCTGAACCAAGTTATGATAAGGACGCAAATATGACTTGAGGACCGGAGCCTGGAATTCGCCAACCTTGCGACTGAAGTCATGCTGATGGCACGAGGTCACTTGCCACTCGAGATCAGCATGCAAATAGGCGACACGTCCCTAGAGACCCAAAAAGTAGTGAAATACTTAAGTATTCTTGTTGACTGCAGGCTTACTTTCTAGGCTCAGATAGGGTACATGCCACTGGTATGCTAAGCAGATTAATGTCAAACATCAGTGGGCCAAAGCAGAGCGAAAAATGGCTAATCATGGCGGCCACAAACTCAAATCTCCAGTACGGTGGCAAGGCCGATGGAACACTGAACCGAGTGGCAGATGAAAGGCGAAACACATTCCCTCAATGAGCAAATGGGTCCGCCATAGTCCCCTTTTAGAAAGATACACTTCTCCGAAAGCCATTTTTAGCCTCTCCAAAAAATAGGACTCGGCGAACTTTCTAAAATACGCCTCTGTCTCGGCTTGACTTCCTCGTTTGAAGTAAATTTTTTCTTTTTTTCCCGCGAGCCATTTCTTCCTGTTAGGGTACAAGAAAAAGTCGCAATTCATGCAGTTTGGCGGCGAAAACTTCGGATGAATGTTTCTGGTGCGTTATCGTAGTGAAACAGCATCTTCTTTTTCGCCAAATGCGGCCGTGTCCTGTTAAATTTTTGTGAAAGCAGTCCAATAATTCACTGTAATATTGTCCAGCGATCGTTCTTCTTTTTTCTAAAAATCTACGACGCCGTTCGCATCCCAAAAAATCGTCGCCATGACCTTTCCGACCGATGGGACTGTCTTCGCCTTCTTTGGAGCGGACTCACCGGAGCATGCAAATCCATTGTTTTGATGTAATGATGAATACAGGTTTCATCAGCGGCGACAACTCGTCGCAAAAATTCCTTCGGATATCGCTTAAATTGCTCCAAACACTGCTTCGAAGTTAACAGCCGCATCCGCTTGTTGTCCACCGTGAGCAATCGCGGCACCCATCGGACCGACAATTTTTTCATCGCCAACTTATTATGTAAAATATTAATTGCCGTTCCAGTCGACCCACCTATGACCTCTGTTACTTTGCGCACTTTCGTTCGTCGATCGGTGACACTTTTTGAATGATTTCCTTGGTAACCACGTCTGCCGGGCGTCCTGGTCACTCCTCATCAAAAACGGATGTTCGCCCACGTTTAAATTCGTTAAACCAATGTCTAACTGTGGTCATCTATGGCGAAGCATTCCCATAGACAGCATCCAACTTTGCTTTTATCTTCTTGCATTTTTCCCCATCCTGAAACAAAAAGGGAATTACCGAACGCTACTGCGTTTTTTCCATCTTAGTAGAAATCACGAAACACGTTTTACTCGAATAGCTGCCAAATCCAAACTAACCTATCCATCAGTCTATAATTTGTTTCGCCGTCGTTTGATAGATGGCATCACATGATGCTAACACCAACTTCCCCCAGGAACACTCTCTGTCATCAAACACGAGTACTTATTGAACCGCCCTCGTATTCGTTTTATTATTGGTTTACTCGGTTAAAGAATTATAAGAACTCTTCCCAATGCTTTCATGTTACTTGCTTCAGTAATAGACTTTTTAGATTTCTTTTTCCCGACTATTTTCCTAATATCTGGTACTGAATCTTGTCAGAAAGCGTAGTTAGAAAAGTCAGTAAGAGTTTTTATTTTTTTAACTAAAATGTAATAAATACTGCAATATCTGCTAAGCAAAATTCTTATCTACCGTTAAGGAACATCAAAAGAAAATTTCAACCTTATTTATTTCCAATTACGTCGAAATATTTAAAATTTTCTACAAATATCCCATTCAATTCGTAATATTCATTGCTTCATTATCTCTTTGCATTCGCTTAATGCTGCATCTGCTTTTCTTTTCTTTCAACTTTTTTTTGCTCTTTATGCTTCCCCTACTCAGAGTCTCCCACACAGCAGTTTTCCCCAAATTGACACCATACAAAAGGACTTGTTTTCCACTTGAATTATCTTTATGATTGCTACGAATGCACACACACACATACACATACACACACGCACACACTTGCACTGCGTATTATATTATTATAATAAATGTCTCTAATATTTTTTTGCCTAACAACTTGGCAAATGTGTAGAAAAAACTCACTCAAATAAATAAGCAAAATTTAACGCCTTGGAAGAGTGATAGCAAGAGCGGTAGAGACGAAAGGGGCAGCACTACAAAAAAGAATTATATGAATATCTACTAAATAAATTGAATTGATTCAATTTGCTGCGCCGTTCGCAAGGATGCGCAAAATTAAATCAAAAAGAGCTGAAAGTGTAAAAGAATAATATGAAATGTGGAAGAAGGAAAGGAAATAAAAATATTTGTTGGGGTGTGTGCGCGTGTGTTGCAACTAAGTAATGTCCAGTTACATTTTTCCTTAGCCTTCAACAAATAAATACACTTTAAGCATATCCTTTTCGTTGCCTCTTCTTCTTCTTCTTCTTCATCTTCTTCTACTTCCTTCCTGACGACCAGGCAGTTCATCTGCTTAATAGCTAGTAGGTTGGTCGTCCGCCTGGCTGCCTGCTCACTCACTGACTGGCTGGCTTGCTTGCTTGTCAAAAGCAATTCTCATTCGTGTAGAAAATCCAATTGAATTCGCCGGTGAATGGATTTTGTTGTTAGTCATAGATTTTCTTGAAATTGAAAGAAAGACAATTTGTGCGCATTTGTTTTGCACTTTGGAGTTAGTTTTCTTTTAAGGTGAAAATGGCATTGGGTGGGAGCGCGTATGTATAGGTGGGACATGTTGCCATATATAGTTTATTTGACGTGGGATAGTTTGAGGTGATTGCCTACAATTCACGTTCGCTACCCACCAGTTTACTAGGCAGAGAGTTTCATCAGCTTCGTAGGATCTTTTATTGCAAATGTATTTCTGCATGGCAGATTCAAAGCCCAGCGCCCAAACAGATCCTGGAGTACTTTAGTTAAGAACGCGTTGCTACAAGACAATCATCCGCTCGCAGCCGCACCTATCGATAAACAGACCCTAGTGAGACCTTTAAACGAATATGAGGCATTCCGCAGAAACGTCACGCAGCAAATATTTTTGTCCAATTTTTTCATAACTAATATAAACATAAGCACAAATATTTCTGGAAGCTAAGCGTCCTCGAAGGTATCTCGGTCCCGTGTTGCCTACAGACGATCTCTATTAGAAAAATCTGTTTCTTTCATTTGATGTTATCATTGAAAAGGGAATCAAACGAAGCGTAGTCTCGCACAAAACCAGTCGGCTACTGTGGGTAAGCAACCAGGGTATTCCCCCACAGCTCAATGATGGATAATGGAACCGAAGTAAGTCCACTCAGCGAATCTGCGATGTATATCATTGTAGCTGCTCAGAGTCTATCTTTTGCTTCGAAATTCTTTGAGTGCGTGGCGATATTTCCTGAACTGGAAGACGCTTCTGTAATTATTGTCTAGCGCCATTTCCTTACCACCATCCTCAAGGATGATAAATTACCAGGCTGGGCCATTCGAAGCAAAATTTGTTAGAGTAATTTTGACTGGCACGTCACTGGGGATTCGGTAGCAAAATTCTGCCCGCTCATTTCACTCGTATTGATACACTCGTCCAATCAGTCGATGTGCGGAGACTATGTTGATTTTTTTCGAGTATCAACAACATAATCTCAGTTATGTCAGGCAATCAGCTGATTGGTTTAAAATCCCTAATTTGGGCCTCACTTGAGATGTTGGGTTGCCGTTACCCAAGTAATTGTTCGGTATTTGTTATGTTATGGTTACGCATTGATGTCCTGGACATTGGACAGATTGGTGGTGCCTTCCATCGTCTACTTGAAAAGCTGTAATACTAAAATCCGCCTTAATCTAGCTGAAGGGAACTTCTACTGATTCCGCTTCAGTCGAACTTAAGGAGCATCCGAGCCTAGCAAACTCGTCCGCCTTCTCGCTGCTCTCGATGTTTTTGTAGCGTGAAATCCATACTCTAGTGATATCGAGCCATGCACTGAGCGAGTTCAGTTCTTCTATACACTGCATTAGAAGTTTGAAAGTTATGTTGATTGAGTTTATCGCCTGACTCTCCGCGAAGGTAGCTAGCTTGGTTCCAGCTTGCATGATGTTGGAGATGGCTTTGCAGGCTCCCCCTTATTGTTAGCGATTCTACCTGGAATACGCTAGCTGTGTCTGGGAGGCGCACTGATTTGGACATCTTAAAGGATTTAAAGTAAAATTCTGTCTCGACGAAGCAGTCCATCACGGACTCGTCGATGTAGATTTGTTCCTCAAAATCTCTGAAGATGCGCTTCTTTCTCCAATCTGCTCTAGATGGGGATACCATAGATAAATCTTTAATGAAGTGAAGGTTTGGTGATACGAAGTCGATGGTGGTGCTTCCAAATGATGGACTTTGTAGAAGCATCTTTCAGGGAGCATATATTCATAGTGGCCCAGCTCCTTATTTCTTTGAATCTGACCGCGCTAGTTGTAGATGTGTATTTGAAGTGAAGATCCATCGCTAAGAAACGGGAGAGTAAGTTCGGTGTACCGCTTGGACTCGCCCATAATGTCCTTCATAAATATAAAACAAGCTAGTCTTTGTATTCTCCCGAGTTTGGTTTGGTTGAAGGTAGTAGAGGCCACAAAATAAGTAACCCACATGCAAGAATATGCCTTACAATTGCGGTGTAAGAGCAGTGTGAGGTTTTTAGTTGAAGAACCCCACTTCTTACCTAGCATTATTTTGCAGGTTCAGAGCGCTACGCTCAACTAAGTTTGGTGTCGAGAAGTATGCTAAGATATTTCGTACAGTTATGACGAACATTGTATTATTGCCACGATGTTTTCAATTATCAGGCTCAGAGAGCAGTGCCTTAACAGCCTGGGAATAGAAAAATGAAAATAGAAGATGTGGATAGGTAGGTGAGAGACTGAGACTTCCCAAGTAGCACTAAAGCTCCGTTTTGATACCATTTTGAGACAACCATCTGCAGCCAACCAGAGCTGTTAACGTAACAGAAAAGATTGCTGGGATGTAAGTTGGTGCATTGCTTCAGTCTGTCGAAGAAAGTAGCACCCCGTGACCTTAATTGTCTAGCTGCCAAAATCGGACATTTACATACGGAGGAATTGCACAACAGTCTACTTTTCTGAAAGGTGCCACAGCTTCTGCAATAGCTTTTACGCGTGTGGGCCGATCGTCCAATGACCGGTAAATACAGCTAAGAGTTTGGAAATGGAAGGGCGTGGAATCTTCAGGACTTTCTGGGGTTTTTGAAGTAGCGCTTTCCTGAGAAGTAAGTTGTGCAATTCCCCTTTAACAACAGATAGGGAGATACCGATTACCCGATAGGAGGCTGCTAAGACCAATTCAGTCCTCTTCCTGGCAAGCTCATCATTTGATTCTCTCTCTATTTCCAAATATCAGAGAAATTTTACCTGCACAAGCAAGAGATTTTATATCTTCCGTACAGGACTTAATTAGCTTGAATCTGCACCATGGCGTCTTTAGAGCCTTGGTCGCGGCTTGACTATCGGAAAAAATTTTGATATCTCCCTCGTTCCCGCGTTCCCTAAGCATTTTGCATGCCTGCAAGATAGCAAAGACTTCTGCCTGATAAACACTAGCAGTATTCGGAAATTTTAAGGAAATAAATTTATCTATTAGTTTGATTTAAAGAAAACCTCTGCTCCGACTACCGATTCCATATTGGAACCGTCAATAGGAGAAGCATTCTCCTGAAATTTATAGTGTACATTCAAAAGGATCAGGGAAGTGACATATAAGCTGCTCCTTGTAGATGTCACCTACTTACGCTTTATTTCTTGGTATTATAAGTGATAATAAAAATTGAAACTGCAACCCATTGTAAAACAAAATTATGTTTGTTGTTGTTGTTGTTGCAGCATAAACATTCCCCATACTTACATGCGGGGAATGCTGCTGGAGTGACAGTCCTTGGCCGGATATAAATCCGGGTCTTTTCGGTAACGTAGAACCGACTGTTGTGGAAACAAAATTATTCTTCTTTTGAGGGTTCGGCTACCACTCGTAGATTCCCACGCTTGATGTTGGATTGGTTGAGGCGCAAAAATTACTGTCCCATCGCAGAAACCTCTAAAGTTCAATTGAATTATTTCATCAGCCAAATTATTCTTTACTATGAAAATTTGTCTATCAAAATTGTAACCGTTGGCAACTTTGCTGACTCAATTCAATATTAAATGACGGCCATATTTTCCATTATTATTTTTCCATTTTTCAAAGAATTTCCTTAGAATTGTTTATGTTGACAAGAATGCTCCTCTACATCAATTGCGCTTTTGTTAAAAATGTCTAACAACTTCCACTTTTCCGCTTCCATTTCCCTCGTTCACATTTACTGACAGTTTGACAACCCAATAATACAATTCTCAGCATTAATAATTTTCCCAAATTGTAATTTTATTTCTTTTAATTTTTTCCGTGGCCTTTATTTTTAGCGCAATTTTCGCCCTTTTTGTCGATTTCCTATTGCTTTTGAATCTTGGTAACAAAGTTGCGGTTGTCTTACAAATGTTTATATTTTTTCTAGATCTGCCGCAGATTTTAAAGTATTTGTTATTGTTTCTATTACTAATGCCATGCTTCTTTATATCTTTTTTTTTTTTTTTGGTATTGCTTTAACATCTTTTTTTTTGTTGTAGCTTCGCACTTCATTCATCGCTTCACAATTATTTACGGTATTAATGCTTGTCAATGCCAAGACAACAGTGGTAAAGCAACTAGAAAAGTATAAAAGAACAGTGTCAACAACAACAAGAAGTACTCCAAGAGCTGCATTTGCTCGCAAAATATGCGAAAGTGGCTCATTACGCTCACACTTCTCACACCCCTACATAACAGTTTAGGCTACAAAAATCTCTTTACTTGTACTTGTATAAGAACTATGTACATACAATGTTCTTGTTATTGTACAATATTGTGTGTTATTATTACTGCTGTTGTTGTTATTATTTTTTTAGAACTCATCATCAGCCTCAAAGCCCTGCTTGCTTGCTGTTCGCTGTTCATTTGCGGTGCAAAATTTGTCATAATCTTTTGACGTGTGTGCGTCGCCTTGCAGCTCAGCGTTCGTTTGCACAGCAGGCGAGCGCCGTGGGCGAGAGTTGATTGTGAAATGTCGCATGGCACACTCGTTGTTCGGGAGTGGGAGAAAGTTTCATTATGCGTAGGCGTTTGTGTGTATGTAGTATTTTTTTTTCCTAACGAAGGGGGAATCTTTCACAGATACCGTCAACTTAGACGGCATGCACGATTCATACTGCTTGCTAAGGGTACACCTCATTCGGGACCACGCACAGTCAGTAATTTCCATACTGTCTGGACTTGCAAAACAGTACACCTACGTACTAAACCCTTGAACTCCGTCTCCTCCACCACTCTCCCTGCCGAACTGCTTCAACGTATTACTTCGCAGGGCTGGTTAGCTATACTCGTATAACTTGGTCAATGTCTATCGGCTAATACGTCTCATTTGCTCAATGTATCTGAGCTCGTTTTGAATTATAGTAGCGTATGCAGCTACCTCCTCCCACTTTTCTTCCGATTGCCACATGAACTCGACTACGTCAGTTGCACTTGGAATTATTCTTCCTGTTATAAAACGTGGGCAGTGGAAACTGGCATGTTCCCCGTCTTCTTCTACAGGGCAGTAGGGGCTGTCATCATGCCCGAACCTATGCAGATATTTCCTAAAACTAAAACCTCCATGTCCAGAAAGGAACTGTGTCACATGGTAGGTAGTATCTCCAAGACTCCGATTTAGCCATGGTCGCAAATCGGGAATCAGTTTATAAGTCCATCGCCCTTTACTGGAGGTATTCCATCGGTCTTGCTACCTTGTTAGTGACACAAGCCGCTCTTCTTCACTCACCGCTTTTTTATTTATTTCGGCACCCGCTGCACATCTGTCATAGACTCGCTTCATTTCACTCACGAGAATATCCGCTGGTATCATACCAGCTATGACAAACGCTGCGTCATCCGATATTGTTCTGTAGCCGCAACATGCCCTTAGGGCACTTAGCCTATATACAGACAATAGCTTCCTTTTGTCATCCTTCAGTTTCGCCGCATTTGCTCAAACTGAGGCTGTATAGAGGAGGACTGAAGTGGCCACATTTGCCCGCATTTTTCTCCTAGTTGACTTAGGACCACCTATGTTAGATAAGATCCTTGAGAGTGCCGCTTGTACGCTAGCGGTTTTCTGTACCGCGTAGTCAAAATTTAACCTACAATCGATCATAACTCCTAGGTGTTTCAGAGCCGGTTGGGAGTGAACAATTTGCTCTCCCACTCTGATTCTCATATGCTCGACTTTTTTCCGACTTGTTATCAGAACCGCTTCCGTTATTTGCTCTGCCAATTTGAGTCCCGCCCGTTCGAGCCAATCTTTCACTTGTTTTATCACTCCATTTGTAATCTGTTCCACTTCCTGTATGTCACTATCGCTATATCATCCGCAAAGCCTTTTATTCTTACCTCTCTGGGTACCGGTAAGCAAAGGACTTTGTCGTACATGATATTCCAGAGGGCAGGGCCTAGGACCGATCCCTACGGCACGCCAGCAGTAACTTTGTACATTTTTGTTCCAGCACTGCTCTCATACATCAGTTCTCTATCAGAGAAGTTACTCCTTAATATGCTGAGAAGATACGGCGGAATGCCAATTTCATACAGGTTATTCAAGATTGCGACCAACTTGTCGAATTAAAGGCGTTTTTGACATCCAATGTGGTTACAGCACAGTATTCCTTGGTGCCCCAACGCCACCGCTTTCCTTCTATTGCCTTAATAGCCGTTTTGACAACCGTAGTAATTGCATCAATCGTCGAACGGTTTCTCCGGAAGCCAAACTACATGGTACTCAATGCTCTCTTCTCCTCTAGTATAGGCAATAGTCTATTGCAAATAATACGCTCGAGTATTTTGCCTGTTGTGTCCAGTAGGCAAATCGGCCGGTACGAGGACGGGTCATCGGCTGCTCCTTTTCCTTTTGGTATCAACACAAGTCGTTGCAATTTCCACTGTGTAGGAGAAACACCTTCGTCTAAGCATTTTTGTAGTACCGGAACAAATATTTCGGGACGCAAGCGGATAGCCGCCTTAGGTGCTACATTTGGTATACCATCCGGGCCCGGTGCTTTTCGGTCGCCGATTTTCTTGCACGCTTCCATTATCTCTAGTGCAGATACGACAGGAATCTATACTCGGTCCCTGGGGAAATAGCGTCACTACAATTCGATTAAGCATAACTGGACATACGACTTCTTATACCTTTTTGTGTGTATGGTATAAGAAGGCAAGTGTGCATTAGCGGTGATTTGAGCGCCTGCAGAAATGTTGCTGAAAATATTGAGAGAATAATATTTTCTTTAATTTTAACAGTTGAAATTTTTTTGTATACTTTCTTAGGAGTACTTTTTAAATTTAATTTCTACCTTAAAAAACTTGTTAAAAAAATGAAATAACTAAAATACAAGTATACAGGGTGGTCATATAGAGGTTAAAAAACACACAAAAAAAAAAATTATAGAAAAAAAAACTTTAAATGAAAAGAAAATTAACAAAAATCAGAGAATAATTTTTTCTTTAATTTTAACAGTTGACATTTTTTTTGTAAACTTTCTAAGGAGTACTTTTTGAATTTAACTTATACCCTGAAAAACTTGTTAAAAAAATGAAATAACTAAAATACAAATATACAGGGTGGTCTTTATAGTGGTTAAAAAACAACACACAAAAAATTAATAGAAAAAAACTTTAATTGAAAAAAAATGTTAATTTAAAAAAAATTAACAAAAATTAGATAGTAATTTTTCCTTTAATTTTAACAGTTGAAATTTTTTTTGTATATTTTCTTAGGAGTACTTTTTAAATTTAACTTATACCTTGAAAAACTTGTTAAAAAAATGAAATAACTAAAACACAAATGTACAGGGTGGGTCTTATAGTGGTTAAAAAAAATTTAATAAAAAATCTTTAGTTGAAAAAAAAAATTTAAATTGAAAAAAATTAACAAAAATCAAAATTTTCGGCATATTGTTGGTCTATACGAAATACCATATTTTGCCCTATTATTTATGGAACACGACTTCATTCACATGACTGCCTCGGCTGACTTCGCCGTAGCTCATCCTGTTAACCCAGTTTTATAAGACTATGGGGACGGTTTCTGGCTCTATCTCATGAAGGGCTTGTTCGATATTCGCTTTGAGGGTCCGAATCTTTAAAGAATTTTTCGCATAAAATTAATGCCCCGCACTCCAGAAAAGGTATAACGGAGTCAAATTTTTAATTAAAATTTGTATGAAAATGTAGTTCATTGACTTACAAAAAAAATTTGGGGATGCAGTTTTAAAGTTCAATATACCAAAAAAGTGCGAAAAATTGCACAAATTTTTAAGAAAATTTCTTATTTTAAATCAGAATTAAAAAAAATCGAAGGAAGCAGTTTTCATGTTCAATGAACTTTGGTATAATAAACAAATTTTTTAATCAGAATTAAAGAAACATCTGGGAATGCAGTTTTAAAGTTCAGTGAATTTTGATATAATAAAGTCGAAAAAATTTCAAAAATTCTAAATAAAATTTCACATTTTTTAATCAGAATTTAAAAAAGATCTGGGTAAGCAGTTTTGAAGTTCAGTGAGTTTTGGTATAATAAACTGCAAGAAATTTAAAAAAATTTCACATTTTTTAATCAGAATTAAAAAAAAATTAAGGTATGCAGTTTTAGAGTTCAGTGAATTTTGGTAAAATAAAGTGCGATTTTTGACAATTTTTTTTTTCTTGGCGGCCCTGTGCATTTTCTTTAAATAACGAATGCTCGAAATTTTTTTTTTGCTATGAAAAAAAAACAAACTAAAACTGTTTAGTCGGAATTTTTCTAATTTTTCATAGTTATTTAATGTGGCATTTATATGGAATGTACCAGAACCTAAATATACTGTCTTTAGTTAATTTACAACCCCGTCTTTTGCTCTAACTTAGATATTGGGAAGATCTTGAACAAAGTTCTTGAATTGATTAGAAAATTTTGAAAAATTATAATAGCTAATTATTTGCTAATGAAAGCACATACATACCTAAAATGGCAGATAAAAAAAAATGAAATAAAAAATATAAAAAAATTAATTAAATAAATAATTAGTAGATAAAAAATAAATTAAATAAAACATTTTATTTAATTTAATTTATTTTTTATCTGCCTTTTTATGTATGTATGTATTTATGCTCGTCTCTCTATTGTAGTTCATCCCAGTGATTACTGTCGCCTCTGTTCTCAAGTTTTATTAAAAACCACAAAAATTCCTCTCACAATGGAGCGCATTTGGTGATGCTGCATTCGCTTTGTTTTTTTCTTGTTGTTTTTTCTTTTCGTCAATCTCACCTACCTACATTTCCTTAACTTTCTAGTCTCCCCTCACTAGCTCGTTATGAATTTTCCACTTTTAAAACTTTTCCAATTTCTATTCAGCGCTTAGCAGCAAATTCTGGTTTACTAATTTTCCTATGTTACACTTTGTCGCGTGAGTTTCCACACCTTTCCATCTCTCATTCTTAAGAGCGTATCACTTTTCATCTCATTAAAACTTCGAAACCACTTTGACATTTAAATAACTGGTGATTAAGTAAATTGCAAACGAGCTCCCGTGCAGGAGTCTAACAGAATTAATTCATTTCACTTTTGATTTATTTGTGATCTATGCAATATTGATTTACAGTAGTGGGCAAAAAAAAGACGACACCTGAAAAAATTGTAATTACAATATTGTGAAAATTTGGATTTATTTATAGACAACCGATTATTTCATAAAATGGTGTTATTAAATTGGTTCCATAACAGTTTCAAACAGAAAAATACATTTCCGTGGAGGTTACATTTTTTCGTCTTCTATTACAAATCGAAACTATGCGATACAGTCGACTCTCGTTAAAATATTACGAATTATCGAGTGTTTGAAATATTAAATGGTTCGAAATTTTTGAGAGAAAATAAATAAATACTGTTTCATCAGTTTCGTTTTGTAGACAAAAGCTTTGTAAGTTATCGACTGAGGCTCTTGCTACCTTAACTGACACCTCTGCTAAAGGTTCTGATGTATCGTCTTCATCTTCATCGTTGCTTCATTTCATTCGTATCTGTCGCAGATACAATTTCGCCATCGATTAGTGATCCTGAGACAGCAACATCTTCATCCACTTGAACATAGACAGAAAAACTCATGCCGCTGATGTCAACTACTGCAACATCGCTTTTCTTCTCACCTCCTTCTACTTTTTCAATTAATTTCTTAATCAACCATTTTTACTTTTTAGGACTCATATTTAATCGAAATTTTTAATCTGTATACCAAGAAAGCGATGTGTAGCGTGCGTCAAAATGTGCCTATGTTTTATGCGCAACACGCAACTACGCACAGTAAAGGTATTTTCGGGGGAGTCCCAAAGTTTAAACGCTTTACTAACACTCCAAGAAACTTTGCAAATTTGAATTGCCGAGTGTTTGACCATATGAGTTCGAATTACCGCGTCGTAGCAATGATTTTTTCGTTCGAATTGCCGAGTGCATACAAATGTATGGATATAATTCGAAACATAAAGAGATTTTGTAGGGAACTCGAGATAACTTTGAATTAATGAGAGGTTCGAAATATCGCAGGTTAGAATTAACGAGAGTCGACTTTATTTTAATTTGCCATGAGGCACTTATAAAAATTATTTTAAAATTTTGTAGTTCCTCCTGTCCATTTTATAACGTTTTTATTCGTTCGGGCATGGAATTAAAGCCCGGTCAGTAATCTTAAATTTAAAAATAATGACGTGAATTATTATTTTAATGCAAACAAAGAATTCTGTTATTAAGCAACCAAGTTAGTCACTATGCACGATTTCCTAGATACTTAAAAACATTATTATTATATTTATTTCTTTCTTCACTCCGCTCGGGAGTAGACGTAGACGGTTCTCAAGTGGTGTTCTTGCGCCGTCCCATGAGAGGTCGGCGTCTGTTAGTTCGCATAACATCGACCTTCTCCAAGTATTTTTTGGCTGACCGCGACCTCTGCTCCCTTGCAGGTTCCAGTCCAGTGCCATTTCCATGATGCTATCTGGTGGTTTTCTCAAAATGTGACCTACCCATCGCCACTTTCGGCTTTTGATTTGCCTAAGGATGGGTACCTCACTCGTTAATCTCCACAGTGCGCCGTTGCTGATGGTGTTCGGTCCGATTATTCTACAGATAAAACAATACTGACTTCACACAAGAGCTGAATATTCACAGTTTAGGGCTTTAGGAGATTTGCGGACTCGCCCATACTGTATGCATTCGCCCGCCCGAACGCCGGCCTTTGCTTTGTTTAGTCTGCAGTTGACATCTTCATTTTTCTCTTTCTGTTTGAGTGAAATCTTTTTCCAGCCAGCCATTTCTTCGAATTGGGGAACAAATAGCAGTCCGAGCGATGCGATGGAGTCAAGTCTGGCGAATAGGAGGATGTAAAACGAGTTGAAACCCTATTTCCATTAATTTTGTTTCAAATAACTTGACTTTCTCGATTCAAATGAATAGCAAGCACAAAGAAATAGACCGATCTGGCTGAAACTTGGTATGTGTTCGTCCAAG
>JAYXIM010051052.1:0-10030 GCA_037575425.1 Anastrepha fraterculus
AATGCCAAATCGTACGTATATACTAAGGGTTACTTTATTTCAAACCACATTCCAGCCTACAAATACTAAAACGCATGAGAGTTCACAAAAAGTAAATAAAAAAGCAAAAGATATTTATTACGTCCAAAGAGAGACACTGAAGCTGTGTCTGCACCCTGTGTGTGTGTGTCTTATGTGCGTCGGCATAACTCTGCTTATGTTGTACTTGTTGTATTACCACCGACGAAGAAGCGTTTACTTCTGGAGCACCAAATCGTAATAAAATCGCTGTTGCTGCTCACTGAACCTTTATGCATGTAAGTGACTTGTACAACTTTTGTGCCAAATATTCCACTCCTTACCCACGTTGACACTTTCGCAGCAAAGCAATTTTCGCTTGCACTGCATGCGAGTGTCACCATTTTTTATTTTTATTATTTTTGTTATATAGGTGTTTTATTTCTATTTCTTTCTTTGTTCTTTATTGTTATGTATCTTTTTAATTCATGTTTAATTTTGTTTTGTTTCGTTCGCGTACAAGAATACTTGTACTTACATACATACAATAAGCTGCTCGAATTTCTGCCACCGTTGTTTGCCACACACACGCATTGTCGCATAACTGTTGCTTGCGCACGAATTGCCTGCCATTGGAATATTGCTGCAATTGTAACATTTTCGTGCGATAAAAACGACAGAAAAAGGGCAGCCAAGGTTCAATAGACAGTTCCTGACTGATATTCAATACTCTGCTGCAGTCATGCCACATACCTATACTTACGTGCATACATTTTTAAAAGCGTGTACTTGTAAGTGCATAACCGTTGGACATTTATTTTTTTTTTTTCATTTGTTGCACTAAAGTGTTGCTGTTTCAAGCTCATGACATCGGTCGCCAACGGAAGCAACCGACATGCGTGTTTTGCTGTTGTAATTGCCTGGCAATCGAAACCGAAACATGGCCAGCGAGGAGTAACAAAACAATAAGACAGAGATATTGCAAATGATATTTGTAGTGCACAACTTTGTAACCCTGGAATTTTGTTAAAATCAATTTTTATAACAAACTCAACTGAGCTTATATTCGTAGGGGCACCACCACCAAAGTAGATCGAAAGGGGGTAAAATAAGATGAGTCTGGGGCATTAACTAAATTTTGGTCCATTTGTTGTTGCTTCGAAGCTCAACTCGAAATTGAGGAATATAATACAAAGGACGATGACAACATCCGATGAAGCGACGCTTGGAGTATTTGAGAGAAAGATTCTGCGCAAGATGTTTGGACCTTAGCGCGTTGACAACGGCAAATATCGCAGGAGAAGGAACGATGAGCTGCATGAGCTTCACGACGACATAGACATAACGCAGCGAATAAAGATCCAGTGGCTACAATGGCCGGGTTATCTCGTCCGAGCGGATACAAACGCTCTGGCTCTGAAAGTATTCGATGCTGTACCAGCTGGTGGTAGCAGAGGAAGAGGAAGACCTCCTCTGAGTTGGAAAGATCAGGGGGAGCAGGACTTAGCTTCACTTGGTGTGTCCAACTGGCGCCGGTTAGCACGAGAAAAAAAGGTTGGCGCGCTTTGTTAAACTCGGCCAAAATCGCGTAAGCAGTTATAACGACAATTACGAAGAAGAATACAAAGTGGCGCAAAATTAATCACCCTATCGAAAGATTTATAATTTTTGCAAATACCTTCGTACGTTAACCAAATTTGACTCTTGTGAACTAGACAGCTGCACTATACAAATATACAAGCAATGGAGCGCAAAGAAGTTTTTGTATAGTAAAAAATTATTCAAAAATAAAATTGTATGATTAATTTTGCGCCACTTTGTATAAATAAAATTGAAAAAAATTTAAATAAAAAATATAATATCATATTGTTAAAATAAGGACACAATATAATCTCAGCATTTGATTTTCATTCCTTTTTTTGTTGTCCTTTGATATTACACGTTTTTATGGATTTTGTTCTCTTTTGCTCGGGAACCATGCTGCGGTTGACTATTTCGGAGACCAGAACCGTGTTCAGCGCACAAGAAAACATCAGCGATCAATCTCGTAGAAAAAAAAGCCTGTAGACCTGAATAATGTAATAAAAATTAATGCAGATACTTTTGTTTTTTAGCAGTGACACTCTAATGGGAAAAAATTAACATTAATCAGGTTTTTAACAAAAAATTTCTGAAGAAATTGTATTAACTCACAAAATTAGGCCTAATTTAAGCAGCTCTTTTAGTACTTCAACAAGTAATTTTGTTTATTATACATTGCATTTTTAGCACAGAAAACTTTGGGTTAGGT
This sequence comes from Anastrepha fraterculus, assembly GCA_037575425.1. Lineage (NCBI taxonomy): Eukaryota > Metazoa > Arthropoda > Insecta > Diptera > Tephritidae > Anastrepha > Anastrepha fraterculus. Next base: position 2,288 of record JAYXIM010051052.1, read on the forward strand.
TAGGTTGGGTTGACCTGGCTGGCTGAAAGCCATCACTAGACCTAATGGTAATGTTACAAGATGGAGCTTGACCCGTACGTTTCCTTGTAGTAGGCTTTTTGTAATAAGCCTGCGACCTTTGCGAATCTAAGTAAGCTCTGAAGCTCTAACCCCGAGAGACTTTCTAACTTCTCATACTACTGTAAAGCTCCTAAGTATTTTAATCTGGTTCTAGCTAATGCAAGCAAGAACTCAGAAGTTGCTCTAGTGCTTCCTTCTCTACCATTTCATTGCAAATCTGCAGCTATCGTTGTTTGTAATTCCCATCTTGTAGGCGTGCGCCGCTAGCAAATTGTGGCCTGTCAGCATACCTACAATAGTTCTGCTTTCTTTTCTGGACAGATCTAGTACGAATCGGACGTATTTATCTGCATTTTGAGTACACAGAAAAGAATTTGTTTATCGAAAAATATTTTTTTATTTCTTAAAAGTGGCATTGCATGGCCAATAATTCTGATATATTTTGCATTAGGATCTTTATTTTTTGAGTTGCATCCACGCTTTCTTGACGAGAGTGCAAAAATTTGTTTGCACTTTATAAACTAATTTACTTGATAGTATAGCAATGATTAACTTTTTCTCTTCCTAAGAACTTGGCTGAAAATTGTTATCCTGTGCGTATAAGGGTTTGAATTCCTCCATAACTTTCAAGATGCAAAAATTTTAATTTTTGCTAAAAATTTTGGTGAATCCATTTTTTTCTTATTTTTGAAAAACATTAAAAAACAAATTCCAATTTTTGCCAACATTTTTTGTGATTTTTTTTTTGGCATTTTTTTTTGGCATGGGAAAAAATTTTGAATATTATATTTTTTGTCATCGTTCAAAGACTTGCTAAAAAATTGTTTGCCATTTTTGAAAAATATTGAAAAACAAGTTTTAATTTTTTGCTAAAGATACTAGTGAACATTTTTTTGTCATTATTGAATAATATTGGTAAAAGATTTGCTACAAATGTGTGTGATGATTTTTAAGGAAATAATGGAAAAAAGTTTTAATGTTTTACTAAAAATTTTTGTGATTTGTAATTTTTTAAAAATATTTGAAAAAAATTTAGATTTAACTTTTTTTGTACTTTGAAAAATATAATTAAAAGAATATTTTTTTAGTTGTAGTTTTTTAAAAATATTGGAAAAAAATTTAAGTTTCAAAATCAGCTATTAATGAAAAAAATAAAAAAAAGTATCTGAGTTGGGGTGTTTTCGAAAAATGAAAAAAAGTGTTCACAAATATTTAAAACAAATTTAAATTGAAACAAAAAAATTAAAAATTTAAACTAAAATAAAAAAAAATTAAAATTTTAAATTTTAATAATTTGAAAATTTAAATTAAAAAAAAAGAATTTGGGAACACTTTTTTTATTTTTTGAAAAACTAAAATTTTTTTTAAATGTTTGTTAACATTTTTTTTCATTTTTAAAAAACATACCAACTAAGACATTTTTTTCATTAATAGCTGAGACTGTGGTTAGTAATTATTGCTAGTTCAGTAATGTGATTTCCATAATTTTTCGAGTTATATTCAAATACATATAGCGAAGCAAGGAAAAATCAGTGAAAAATACTGATCTATAAAATGCTCGTATATGACCATTCCTTTTCCATCATCCAACGTTTAAACGTTGCTACTTACATCACTAAGCAGGTGCAGGGTATTTTTCACTAGTTCGCTGTAACTGTACAACTTTCAGCGATTATTCAGCCCGGTCTCGGCTATTAATGAAAAAAATCAAAGAATTTAATGTCCTCAAAAATGGCAAAATTTCACAATGTTTAAAAAAAAGTATATATTAAGAAATAAAAAAGTAAAATAAAAATGTTAAAAAGAAACTTCGATTATAAAACTTTTACAAACTGAATGAACTGCTAAATTTGTATGACATTTTTTGTTGTTTAGTTCTTATTATAGCCAAGAACAGCGCCTTCTAACTGTTTAGAGCGACATCTGTGTTTCTCATTTTTCTATCAGAAGGGTCACACAGTTGGTTGAGGACTTTGCTAAATTTTGGTGTGTCTGCGCTATTACCGCGATTGCCCGCTTCCTCTTGCTGGCGCCACTGATGCAATGTGTAACTGTGTCTTTTCTTTGTTTTTCGCTTATCTTAGCAGCCACAATGCAAATAATGCGCTGAATTTTGTGCGGGAGTAAGGATTGGAAGGATAAGGTGTTTTTTTTAGGGGTTGAGGAATGAATTTGTTTTTTTTTTTGTTTTTCGAAAGTAGGTAAGTTTGGAAAAGTGCAAGGACCGTGCTTTACGTGGGATTTGAAACTACAACCTATGAGATGGAAGGCTAGTGCATTTACGCTAAACTACCGAGGTCATAAGTATATTTTTCATAAAAATTAGAAACAAAATTAAAAAAAAGGACAAAGCCCACAAGTATTTTAGCAATATTTTCAACACCGAAGAAATTCTTAAATGATAAAAATTTGTAAGTTTATTTTTTATCATACTTAAGCCTATTAAAAAGATTTCTGAAAGTTTCACAAGGAATCGTTCATATGTCATAACTAATTTTTGTTATTTTTTCTTATATTGAAAGCAGATTGTTATTTTTTCTTATATTGAAGCAGAGATACAGTACTCAGCTTGGAAAAATATATGTAAAATTTATTTAGTTTTTTTTTATGCCAGCTCTGAAATGTAGCTAAATAAATAAGTAAAAAATAGAAATATAATATATACCTTTTATAGCGAGCCCCTTATGACCCCTAAGCGCAGAATTGTGCTTACATATCTACTCAAAAGACTAAGATGTGTTTATAAAGCAATCATGTATGTGTGGGTATTCCAAAACTGAAATATTTTATAATGAAATAATTGAAAGAAAAGGACATAAATGGCAAAGGTGCAAAAAATTTAGAAGAAAATATGGCAGCATTCAAAAAAAAAAATTAAATAATTATAATTATGAGGATCGTCTGCAAACGCAGATCATGCGTGCATCGTTTACAAATTATGCTTTATTTAAAATTCCTGGCATATTAAATATGACACAATGCTCTGAATTCCTGAGACAAAAGCAAAAAAGGAAAACGAAAATGAATTTTGATTGGCATACGTGGCACGAAAACTGAGAAAGAAAAAATCATAAATAAAAACAGAAAAAATATTAATAATAATTGGTGAGATATGGTCTCAATGGCCGCGCCAAATTGAAAGCATTGCCAAAGCACTGCACCAGCCAACAATACACTGAAACAAAAAACAAAAAAAAAGAAAAGGCTGCGTAAATCGAGCACCAACAATAACAACATACATATCCTCACTTTTGTTGACAGAAAGTCAACAAGAGTTGTTGCTGCCGGGCGTTGACAATGAAATGACGCCTGACCGACACATGCATTGTATTGCTGTGGCATAATTATAGCAACAATTCGCATTTGTGTTATTGTTATTGCCATTGTTGGTGTTGTAATTTTCGCTTTTTTTACCACAGTACGTGGCGCATGCGCGTCATTTATGATTTTATTTCTGCAAAAATTCACAGCAGTCAGATAAGGAATGTATTTGACTGTGGCGGTTGCTGTTGGTGCTTCTCCGTTCTCCGTCCGGCTGAACAATTTGCTCGCCTTATGAGTGTGCAAGCTCATAGCCTTAGCTGTGGCGATAGCCTGGCGCGCCAGCCGCTCGACCGTCTGCTGCCCATATCGGGTATTATGACAAATGTGCCGGCCGACAGCCGATCTGCTCAATGTTGCAAATATTATTATTTTGTTGGTGCGTGCAAAATTATTTTTAATTTTTGCTGCATTTTTGTGTTGAAATTTTTTTGCCATACACCAACTTTTCCAAGCATACCTTGTATTTGGTTGTTGTTTTGTTTTTTTCGCATGCCTTTGGCACATTTTTGAGCTGTAAATGATCGTGCAATGAGACGCGCGCACAATCATTGATCTGCGCATGCGTACGCGTCATGTTTTTCTTTTGCTTTGCGAGTTTTTAAATATAAAGGAAATATATTTAATTTTTTAATGAAATATTTATTGTTGTTGTTGAGTTGTATATATAAATTTTTTAATACATAGCAAATATTTATGTGCGTTATTGTCATCATCAGCGTCATAAGCAGTGGCGTTGCTCTTGTTGAAGCAGCAGCGAGCGAGATGTGACGTATGAATTTTCACAATGTAGGAACAAATACAGTGCATTTGAAAACAGTAACAGCAACAGTAACTTTCTTTATTTTCTTTTTTTTTTTGCTTATTTAGCTTTAATAAATTTTTTATGAAAATTAATTCACTAACAGAAATTATAGAAATACTGTTTTGAAGCTTTGTATTAGAAAATTAATTCAAAACTTTTTTATTAAAATTCCAAGCATTTTTATTAGAATTTCTGGAATAATTTAGATATGAATGACGATATATGACTGAATTTTGAAGAAATATAAGTTTGAAATAGCTTTAAAATTCCACTGATATTTGATATTTTGTTTCTTTTTGGCCTGCCGTTTTGGGCATTATCCCCATATAATACCGTGCGACACAAAAACTTATTCAGAAGAAATTTCATATATGCCTGAAACTATAGTTTTTATATAGAGTAATACTGCATATTTAGTTTTTCATTTTCTTATTAATTAAAAAACAAATAAAAATTTCCTAAACCTTCGGAAGACATTCACTTTTTAAATAACTGCCGTTTCAGTAAATAGTTTTAAATTCGTTTATTCACTCTATCATATTATCATACTTGATAACACCTACAAGGCAAGTTCCATCACTTCCCAGGTACTTCTCCGTCATACTTTTTATAGCATTGCGTATCTTCTCAGAATATATTTTTTTTTTTTCGCGCTTCCACTTTTTAGGTTTTTCTGATGGCTTTCAACAAAACCGCGTCACTAGTATAATATTACGCAATATGCAGCAGGGGATTTCTACATTTTTGCTGATGGAAAGGCGTCTACAAATGTCCTTAAATACAGTTTACAGCCTTCATATAGTATATATCAAAAGTAGAAAACTTGACTATTAGAAGATGATAAAATGAGAATTAGAGAAATTAAAATTTTTCAAAAACTTAGCTTGAAATTCAGAAATAGTAACACAGGTCTGCAAAAAAATGGGTTTGGAATGTTCTATAAAAGTGTAGTGTCATTTCCGAAGTAATTTTTTGCGCAGAATCCGAATCCGGGGTTTAAATTGCTCTATCACGTCAGGACTTTGAGATATCCTAACCTAAAAGTGCAAAAACGCTGTTTTTGCCCATTTTTAAGGTTATGTAGCTACGCAGATTTTGCTCTTCACAAAAAAGTAAACATAGTATTTTAAAGTATAAGTCTTCCTCTTTTAAGTGCCGTTGAGTTTGTTTAAATATCTTTATTTTTCACTGAGATATCGCATTTTGAAGTTTCCATGTTTGTGAATTTTTCGATATTCGAAAATCCATTGAGATAACATGAGACGTGATACGGTCGATTACATAGTCGCACAAAAAAAAACATGGAGACTTCAAAATGCGATATCTCAGGGAAAAATTAAGTTATTTAAGCAAACTCAACGGCATTTAAAAGAGGAAAAACTACTTCGAAAATGACCCTACACTTTCCTAGAACAAAACGTTGTTGACCTGTGTAATTAGCTAAATTTTTCTGAGTCTAAAAGTTCTAAAAGTTCTCTTTGCAGTTCACAGGCTGTGACTATAATATTATAATTAGATCACCAATAAATTTACCCGCCGTTTAGGTTCGACTAGGCGATTCTCTTTTTGCAGGACCAGGATAAATTTTTCAGGATAAGTGTCATTAACCCCCTCTCCCTCGCTATACCTTTTACTACCATTATCGATCGCGTAATGGCAATTGAAAAGCAGAGTCGTCTCTCGATGCACGAAAAAAAGCTCTACCAATCATTCATCCTCTCGGTCTTACTATATGGCGCTGAGTCCTGCATACTGATAAACACCGATGGGCGGTTATTAGGAGCTTTTGAGAGAAAAATTCTTTGCAAGACCTATCGAATACGATGGAACCACGAGTTGTACGAGCTATAAGTCGACATCAACGTAGTAAAGCGCATTAAAATTCAGCCGCTGCGCTGGCTAGGTCGCATTGAGCGAATGGACAATAATGCTCCAGCAAAGAAGGAGTTCTTTTCGAAAGGCACTGGTGAAACTCGGTAAAAAGGACGTTCTCTTCTACGTTGGAAAGACCAAGTCCACGACGACCTAAAAGCCCTTCGTGTTTCTGGCTGGCGTCAACGCGTGCAATGCTGTGGTGATTGGCACAACATTTTGGTAGTTGTCAAGACCGACCACCGGTTGTAGTTGCCAGCTAAAAAAAATGCAACGCGTCCTTTATGACCTCAAACTTAAATTAATTACATTTAAATATTTAAGATTTTATTACTAACTTTCTTTAAAAAAATATTGGCCTTGACTTGCACAAATAGGGACAAAGTCGACAGAAGCAGTGTGAGAACTTCCACTGCCAATTTCTACAAAAAAAATTATGAAATACCTTCAATTGTTTACAATTCTTCATATCATTGCCACCACCCGTTTCAAACATGTAAAGAACACAACAATCGGGCTGAAAACAAAAATCACTAACATTAGCCTACAGCCTCCCGAGCACCTACTTGCTAAATCCTTTCAGTCAAAGTTGTGTAACTCCCTGAGTTTTCGTCTGATTTACTTGAAATTTTTAACATTTTTTCTTAATCATGCCACTAATTATTTCGTCATCGTTTTCCTTTTCTAACTTACGCAAAATGCGAGCTTCTTATTGCCAAAATATCATAATATGGATATAAGACAAAAGAGAGAATATGTTTTTTTTTTGTTAGGCGATTAGAGTGCCGCTATCAGTCTTAAGTGGTGGGAATGCCCACTTGTTGCTGCTTAGGAACAACGCCTTCTTACTGCTTAGAGCGCCATCTGTGTGTTACATTTTTCTGGCAGAAGGATAACACGGATGGTTGAGGACTTCGCTAAATTTTGGTGTGTCTGCGCTATTACTGCAGTTGCCCGCTTCCTTTTGCTGATGCCGCTGATGCAATGTGTAATTGTGTATTTTTCTTTGTTTTTTGCTTGTTTTTAGCAACAACAATGCAAATAGTGCGCTGACTTTTGCGCGCATACTATAAAAAATTTATATTTGAACTGGTGAAAAGAAAAAAAAAAATTTTTGAATAGCTAGTTATATCTTATTTCGTTTCGTAGGCATAGAATTATCAGGAAATGAGTAAAAGTATTTAAAATAATTTATTACAAATTTTCCTCTTCGAAAATTTAATGCCCTCTAAGAAATATGAATAATGAGAAAATTAAAAAATTGTGTACGGAACGTTACTACATAAACCCTATAGTTTCGCGTTCATGTGCAGCTTTTATTAAATTAAAAAAAAAATCATTTTTATCACGCGGTATAACGAAAAAATGTACATATGGAAGAAAACACCCTTCTCTGTGAGCAAAAAAAAATTGCCAAAAATCAACGAAATTTTTCAGCTTGCATTTCTTATAATTTTATAGCAAGCTGCATACTTAAAATTCGTTAAGAAAACTTTATTAAATTTTTGAAATTTTTTTTTTCGATTTTTGAAAAGTCTTATCAACCTTACCTACCTACCCTACCAGAAAGCAGAATACATTAATGAAACCAACGCAAGACTGAGTCTTGTTGAGGCCCTATGCTCGCGAGGGAAGTGAACAAGGAAAAACAAACAAAAAAATAAGTTATTCTAAAAACATATAAA
>JAYXIM010051058.1:0-25385 GCA_037575425.1 Anastrepha fraterculus
CCGCAAGCATCGTATTCGCCTGATATGGCTCTATGTGACTTTTTCCTGTTTCCCAAGCTCAAGTTGCTGCTCCGTGGAAAACATTTTGAGACAATTGAAGTCATAAAAGAGAATTCGAAGGACACACTCGAGCTTGACTTGTTTACAGTAGCACAGAAAACAAACTATGTGACATATCACGCTGAAATTTGCCATGTAAGCTTATAACAGTCCTACCAAAAACAAAAAATTTATTTTTGCCATATGTTATCCGCGGACCGTTTTATTGATACCGTCTCGTTCATATTTGAGTAGAAGGTAGTATGAATAATATTTTTTTGGTTTTTTTGTTTGTTTTTGTTCTTTTTTTACCGTTTACCGAAACATTTGAATTGATGAAAGAAGTTTATGGCGACGATTGTCTATCTTGTGCCAGAGTTCATGATTGGTTTACACGTTTCAGAGATGGTTGTGAGGGCATAAATGACAATGAATATTCTGGTCACCCAAAGTCCGATTGACTGACGTACTGATTAAAAAACTGACGAGATATTACGGACTGGCAATTACAAGAAACGTTGACTCAGTGACGAATATGAAAAATGCTATTATGGGGACGTTACATCATTTCTGCTCAACTGACAAGAAACCGAGACACAGTAACTGCGCCACGGGCACTGACAGCTGGTGTCAATGGCAAAAAGCTAAGGCAACACGGACACTAAAGACTTACCGGCCCCCTCCCCATGTCATTTCACCTGAAATCGAAAAAGAAATTCTCCCCATCTATGAAAATTTGTCGAGTGAAAATTTTTTGACGAAATATTTGGGTGGGCATACTCAAAATGCCAACGAATCCTTCAACGACACGGTGTGGCATATGACACCAAAACACCTGAATTCTGGAAAGAAAATCCTGGGCATTGCAACGTATATTGCTGCTGGGGTTTATAACGAAGGCTACTCTGCTATATTGATGATGATAGACTCTCTCAACGTGACAATAGAGTGCAAAATGTTAGCCGACTCGATGGATAACGATAGACTGGCGCGCGCGGCCAAGCGCGCTACTGCGGCAACTAAAGAGGCTCGTACGGCACGTAGGGAGGAGCAACTGGTCCAAAACCACTTTTTCGAGGAAGCTGAGGGAGTACTCTACGGGGCGGGTAGAGCTGAGTAACATTCTGTAGCTGTGAGTATACTGTCTGTCTTCTGAAAACTTTGAAACACGTTTTCTCGAAACCATGTTTTTGAAAATGGCTTGTAAGATTTAAAAAAACGACGAACGTTATCGTTTAAACCGATAATTTTTGTAAAGATAATTAAAATGCGCAAATAATTAACTAACAAAATACAAAAAAAAATAATTTTGTAATGTTATTTAACACCTTTTTTGACAAAAAAAAAAATAGCGAAAACAATCACTTTTCTCCAATAACTAATTGTGTGTTAATTTTTTCATATTTTTATACGAGAGTAGTCTATTAGATGCGGGAAGGCCTTCTGAATAAGACAATATTTTTCTTTTGTATTTCAGGTGAAAACTACGACCGCAATCTTACACGCCGATTTACTAGTGCGCTACGAGAAGCTGTGTGAGATCCCTCATATGTCCGCCATTTTGTTTTTTTATTTATGTTAAAAAATCTTTTTTTACTCTTCAATCATGCCTTCAAATAAATGCCAAAGATTATTCCTGTGTGTCGCTTTTTTCGCCTCGATAAAAAAAATAGAGAAAAAACACATTTTTTTGAAGCCACTGATAAGAGGCCCTCCTTAAAGAATTTGTTTAGTAAAAACGATACCATCTGGTGAATAGCTAACATACAATCAGAAAGCTGGATAGAAGATGCAAAATTGCTTTTAACAAACGACAACCAGGCAAAGTTGAATGTGTACATACAAAATCCTTAATTAATAGTAGGATATTTAAGGAATTAGATTGGTGAAGAGGTCTGGTTTATTTAAAGAAATATGTCATAGAATCAAGCATGTGGATAATGGGGCCTCGAAGTGACATGGTAATTTTAAATAACAACAGATTTGACAGAGAAAATAAAACTTGCTCAATGTGCAATTTAGGCGAGCTTTAAAAATATAGCACATTTCCTGGCGCGCTGCCCGATATTAAGAGAATGTAGAACAGTCTTTTTCGGAAAATTTACCTTAAATGATTCACAACTGATTGAGATTCTCAATGGGGAAAAATATCATTGGGATCAACTTTTGCGTTTTATTAAATATGCCTTTAGATACAGGGATTACTTAATATTAATAAAAGAGTTGAACTGGTTTTAAAAGCCGTAAACCGAACAACTGTTTTGCACGAAAAATAAATCGGCAGACGGCTCATGCCATTGTCGTTAAATTATTTTAAGAACTACTTTAAGATTTTTTTATATAATATTAAGAAAAATGTTCAATATTTTTTTTATTTTAAGGAGTGCATCTTAAGTTTTAAATGTTTTTATTTCATGAAATGTTTAAATGCTTTCAGTTATTGAATTTTTACTCATATTAAAAATTGTATGTACCTAGGTAAATTTCGAGACGCGTCCCATTTTTACACTAATAAATAAAAATATCCCGAAATGCCGCCATCAAAATATTTCGCTAAAATTACCATCCCTAATACACATGTAACTAATGGAAAGACTTAAGAAGCGAACTTCTTCGCATACTAATACACTCAGTGGCATGATTCATAAGAGTACTTAAAAGTGCTAAGCAAAAATCTACACACCTGTATCGTTGCACCACCATAAGTGGTTAAAACTAGTTGCATTGTTGCATAAATAATATATAAAAATGTGCACATACAAACAAACAGATAGAAGCATAAGTGTGCTAATACATGCATAGTTGGCTTGCGGATGACACTTTCAAGTGTTTATGTAGTTTTTGTTTAATTTACTTATTGCTACTACCACTTGCCACTTGTCCAATCGCATCAGTGCTGCTTTGTATTGCATCAGCGCTATTTATAAATCGGGCAACTAATTAATTTAATGCTAATGCGAATGCCTTAATAAGGTTCTAAATCACCAAGTGTTGTTGTGCGAATGGTGCAATGACACGAAATATTCAAATAAGTGACTTTCTAAAGCAAATTCTAAAGCTAAATGTCAGCAAATATGTGAATAACTACTGTACGTATGTTGCCGATGTGAGGCTTAGGTGCATAAGCGTGTACTTAGTATGGAGAAGGAAAATTTGTGATAGATATTTATGTAGTGCTAAAGTTAACAAGGGTATGAAGAATTTTTAATGTCAGTGGTAACAGGTTGATTGCAGTTGAGGTAATTCAAAATTATATAAAACTTAACAATCCAGTATTGGTATGATTTATTTGTAATCATTTCCCTTTTTGTATTGTGTTTTCACTGCAGCAACGTAATTTTTTAATTTTTTATTAATTAATTAATACATTGTTAAATTTTATTTTTATTTATAGAGTCCGGCAGTCGACTTGTACGCGCATCAGCTGTCTGTTAGTCGGCTAAACGACAGTCCAGAGTATTATTTACAAGCGCGCGGAAGCATTTTGCCGAGAGTAAACGTGAAAAAAGAAAGGATTTCAAACGTAATAGTGTGATAGCATTATATGTGGCCGGAGCGTCACAACCAGCGATTGTTCGTGAGCTCGAGTACCTTAAAGTAAATAAAGTTTCTGTTTATCGCAACATTACTCATTACAATGATACTGGTATCATTCAACGAATTAAACAAACTGCATCGCCTGATATGTGTTGGTATTACAGGGGCTATGAAAACATGTCCCACGGACGCATTGGCTGTGCTCCTGAACATACCACCGCTTCCAATCTTGATTAAAAGGGATGCTCGCTCGAGTGCCTTAAGATTAAAATGTATATCTGAACTTTAAAGTGGGGATATGAAAGTACATTTAAAGATCTTAGAAGACTTCCTACATAGTCCCATTCTTCATAGGGATGATATACTATCAGCCAAACCAATACTCTTCAGGAACTTACAAGTTATAATTAATGAACGCACAGACTGGAGAACTAATTCTATCACTATTCAAGCCTGGCTTTCAGCTATGGTTTACTGATAGGAATGTCTTAGCAGGAAAATGAGAGGTACTCACATCTACATACTTTCAGATAGCCAAGCGGCTCTAAAAGCCCTTCTATCAACAACTATCAACTCTAAATTGGTAAATGATTGCCTAAACCTTCTCAATACGTTAAGAAATCTCAACATAGTAACACTAGGCTGGATTCCGGGACATGAAGGACATGAGGGAAATGAAATGGCTGATGATCTTGCAAAACAAGGAGCAAATATGCAACTTACTGGTCCTGAGCCTTTCTGTGGACTCATAAAAGGCCACATTAATCAATTTCTTAGGAAATGGGAAGAAAGAAAATTTGCTGCACACTGGCTAAACTGTGCCGGTCAGCGTCAAGTCAATCTATTCCTAAGGCCCAACAAAGGAATATCTGTCAAGCTTCTCTCCCTAAGCAGTGTAGATCTGCGTCTTTTAACAGGATATCTTACAGGTCACTGCAGCCTGAGGTATCATCTAAATAATATTGGTCTATCTGAGACCAATGTCTGCCGCTTTTGCGAAATGGACATAGAAAGCTCAGAACATGTGCTTTGTGAATGCCCTGCGTTGGGCAGACAGAGACTTCATCCCTTTGGTGGTATCGTAGTATCTCCATGCAATCTTTGGAACAACAAACACAAAATTGTGCTAAAATTCTTAAAAAGCCTAAAACTCTAGGACTACAAAAATAGGCCTTTCACAATAGATCAGCTCTGGTCGCAGTGCATAATGGCCTTTTAATAATAATAATAATAATGCTGGTAGCATCACGAAACGTCATGGAGGTGGTTAGCAAAAGACTGCAACGGCACGTGAAATGGGTCAAAGCGTGAAGAAGCGACTTGACCGAAATCCCCGATGAAGTGTCAATCAAATGGCAAAAGAACTGAAAAAATCTGACCGTAGCATCCGCTATATACAGAAAAATGATCTTAAAGTCAAGCCTTACAAGACCCAAAAGGCGCATGATCTCACACCAAAGTAGCAGATCAAATCAGAGTTGAGAGAGCGAAGGAGTTGCTTCGCTTGGTCGGAAGCCGTAAATTTCCGAACATTGTGTTTTGCGACGAGAAAATTTTTCAAATTGAGCAATTCTTAAACTTCCAAGACGATAAGGTTAATTGCCCTACCGTTCATGCGAGAATTTGAGTAATCGATTGGCCACCAGGAGGCAGCACCCGCCAAAGGTAATGATATGGGTCGCTTAAAACCGCAGATGGGCGATCTCCAATAGTTTTCATCGAGCCTGGTAATGTAAGGTAAATGCGAAATATTATTGGGAAAGTATTCTGGAGGTTGCTTTTAAGCCGTGGGTGGACAAACGTTTCGGTGGCAGACCATGGACGTTTCAACAGAACTCGAGCACCGTCTCACAAAGCTCGAGTGAACCAAGAATGGCTAAAAAATAACGTTCCGAACTTCATAATACCAGACGCGAATCTGATGGATTTTTTTTTTGAGCCATTTTGGAGAGCAAGGTCCGAACTAAAAGATGCCCCAGTCTCGAGGCGTTGAAAAAAGCCATTGTCCGCGAGTGGGCCAAAATATCTGCAAGTCACATTCGGGCAACTTGCAATTCGTTTCTGAACCGTCTCAAGGCCAAAAAGTAAATTGATTCTTAATTTCGTATTATTTACACACATTTTTTACTTTGAATTGTATAAAAGTAATTTTCCAAACTAAATTTATGGAATTTTTAATTGGTTATAATCCGAGTGCCGGACCCTGTATTATATTTTGAAATTTTTATCAATTAAGTAAAAAATTTATCTCACTACTTCCTTCTAACTTCTTTCTTTCCAGCAAACAAAGAAAAGTTGTCAAATTACATGATTTTGTAATGAATTAGAGTAACCCTTAACTAACTTAAGTACAACAAAAATCATAACATTCATATATAAAAAGTTTAATCATATGATAATAACAACAAAATCGTTACTTATTATCCTCTGGAAAGAGATAATCCCAAGCAATGGCACAAAGCAAAGTTTCAATAACAACACCACTGGCATGAGCGAAATTTGTTCAGCTGTCAGCAGCAATTGTGACAATTGCACATCAGCGGATAAACAACAAAAATATCCAGAAGAGTAGCATTAATAACACATAAAAAAGTGTAGAACGCATGGCTGGCATTTGCGCCTCTCTGGCTAAGTGTCTGCACATACCGTAAGGCATGAGCAGATGAATTGGCCGACGTAAAGTGTCTTAAACACGGCTGTACAGTGTTTTCGGCAGGATGTGTGCTTAGATAAAAAAGGTGCAGGCTGATTACTTTTCTGCTGCTAGTTGCCTTAAGGGGGGGGGGAGGGGGGTAGGGTTAATTCCACTAAAAATATGCACTTACTTATGAATTTTTTTTGGAAAGATGATTCATGTAAATTTATTTATCCAATTAGTATACTGTAAACTCATATTTCAAAAATATTTTCAAAAATTTCCACAAGAAAATATACAAAACTGAGCCGTTGACAGCAGATCATCTGAAATCAATTTATTTTCAATTTTTTTTAACATTTGAAGTAGAAGTGCGATTTTTAGACGATAAATCGCATAATATTGTTTATTGTAAAATAAATAACAATTGAAAAACAAAACCTCCCAGGGTTTCAGAGAAAAAGTGGCCACCGACTTAAAAAACGTCGTTTTCCAGAAAATCGATTTAAAGTTTTCTATAGCAGGTAGCCGAGTCGGAGCGGCCAACGGTTATAATGCTCTAACTTTGTGAGTTTTGCACGGATTGACTTAAAATTTGGACACAACATTCGTGAGATTATGTACATTCATTTTTTCAAATAAACCAAAACCGATTTTTTTTTACCCTAAAAACCCTTAATTGAGTAAGAGAATCGGACTTCAAACTGTTGCATCTACACTGATATTTACAATATCTTCCCAACGTTTAGGCAAATTTTTAATTCCCTGTTCAAAAAATTTGTTGTCCCTGGAGCCAAAATACGCTTCGATACCCCTTTTTATTGCTTCTTTTGAGGAGTAGTTCTTGTTATTCATTTGGGATTGAAGTCCACGGAAAAGGTGATAATCACAAAGTGCAATATCCGGAGAGTATGGTGGATGCGGCATTAGCTCCCATCCGAGCTCGTTCAGCGTGTCTAATGTTTGCCGTGCGGTATGAGGTTTTGCGTTGTCGTTGTCTATTCACTAAAGACGGTCAATGTTTGTTAAGTGCCTCATTCAGGTTTGATAGCTGATGGGAATAATAATCAGCAGTTATCGTCTGGTTTCGTTCCAGAAACTTATAATAAACAATACCGGCCATATCCCACCAAATAGACATGAGAATCTTCATGGGCGTGAAGGCCATCTCTAGGGGCCGGTTCTGGTGTTTCATCTTTATCTAACTATTGGCGTTTACGAACAGGATTATTGTAAAGGGCCCATTTTTAACACCAGTAACGATGCGGTTCAAAACTTTCATTTTCGACCGTTGCGACGGTCTATGCGGAACCCATTTTCCCAGCTTTGAAACCTTTCCCCGAACCGGTGCCTGTAAACTGTTCCATGCGATGAATTTAACCTCTGAGCTATCATATCGACTGTGAAATTTAGCTCAAGTTCCATGAATTCAATAAATCAAAGAAAATGAAAATAGTTCCGTTATATCCCGCGAAAAATTTTTTGTATGCAAAAATCGTACAAAAGTTAAATTATGGGCAAAATACGCACGAACTTATGGACTGACCTGATATATTTACAAGTCACTCACTCTACACCTTGAGATATTCTACAATTGTCATATTATATCTCTAACAATATCCTCCAAGGAGCAACATTTGACTATAATTCTTCTTTCTCAAGTCATATCAATTCTATTATCTCAAACTCATACTCGATTTTGGGCTTTTTTAAACGTAATAGTTCAAACTTTTCGGGCTCTAAAATAAATTAAATTATTATTTACCGCCCTTTTTCGTCCTAGGTTGGAAAATACTTCATTTATTTGGAGAACTTATCAACAATTTGCTAGCACAAGAATTTTTTTGTCTTGTTCCCTTCTCTCGGGAGCATAGTACGGCGACCTCTGCTTCCTTGCGGGTTCCAGTCCAATGCCATTCTCGTGATGCTATCTGGTGGTTTTCTCAATGTATGACCACTTTCTGCATGTGATTTTCCTAAGGGTGGGTTCGTCGTTCGTTAATCTCCACAGTGCGTCGGTACTGATGGTGTTTGGTCAGAATATTCTACAGGTGATGCGGAGGCACAAGAATATATCGGGTACAAAAGATGTTTCTTAAATATGGCTTAAGATCTTTAAATTTCTCTCTTTATAGCTCTCCTATAGCTCGAAAAGATCGATTCTGCCGCCTTCTTTTGGGTTTAATTGAATTTAATGTTTCATTGGCTGAGCGTTTCTTTTGCAACGCATTTACTTTCTTATTCCGGCGAGAACTTTACGAACCTCTTACCCATTTTAGGGCGCAAAATTAGTAATCCAATTTTGTTTCTGGGTACTTTTTTACTAAATAAAAAAGAAAAACATTAGTGATGGAAATCCATATTTTGACCTTTGCGCGCTCCATTGCTTGTTTGTTTGTGTACTGCAGCTGACTTCGTCATAAGTTTCGATTGTTATTTATGTACGATGCCATTTGCAAAAATTAGAAATCCTCCGAAAGAAGCCACTTTGTACACAACTTTTACCTTATTAATTTTTATTTGTCTGCTGTTTGCTGCTGTTTTAAATTTTTTGCTAATTTTTATGTTTGCATAAAATATTTATACATAAAAACATATGAAGAAATCATGAACTTCTTTTCGTATTTAGAATAATTTTTTTTTTTGCAAAAATAAAATTGGGTATTTTTAATTATTTAAAACTTAAAAAAAAAAAAACACATTGAAAAAAAAATGTATAATTATTTTATGTATTTTTTATTCTAATTTTTTTAATTTGTTTAATATATTTTTTATCATTTAAAACTTTCAAAAAGCACACAAAAAAGCATTTGTAGTTATTTTGTCTCATTTTTATTTTTATTTTTTACTCTGTTCGATGTAATTTTAATCATTTAAAATTTCCAAAAAAAAATTATTTTTAATTTTTATCTTTTTATTTTTTTAAAGTATTTTAAATCAGTTAAAACTTTGGAAATTTTTTTTAAATTATTTGATGTATTTTTTACTTTTATCTCTTTACTTTATTCGATGTATTTTTAATCATTTAAAACTTTCAAAAAAAAAATATTTTTTAAATTTTTATCTTTTTATTTTATTTTAAATATTTTTAATCAGTTAAAACTTTCAAAAAACATTTTTTTTAATTTTTGTAATCATAATTTTTCTTTGTTTTGTCGTGTTACTTTATTTATAGTATTTTTAATCAGTTAAAACTTTCGAAATTTTTTTTAAATTATTTTATTTATTTTTTATTTTTATCTTTTTACTTTATTCGATGTATTGTTAATCATTTAAAATTTCCAAAAAAAAATTATTTTTAATTTTTATCCTTTTACTTTATTTAAAGTATTTTTAAACATTTAAAACTTTCAAAACACATTTTTTTTAATTTTTGTAATTATTTTATTTATTTTTTATTTTTGACTTTTGACTTTTTACTTTATTTTAAGTATTTTTAATCATTTGAAACTTTCAAAACACTTTTTTTTAATATTTGTAATTATTTTATTATTTTTTTATTTGAGTCCTTTTATTTTATTTAAAGTATTTTCAAACATTTAAATCTTTCAAAAAGTATTTTTTTTTAATATTTGCAATTATTTTATTTATTTTTTATTTTTAACTTTTTACTTCATTTTAAGTATTTTTATTTAAAGTATATTTAAACATTTAAAACTTTCAAAACACATTTCCTTTTAATTTTCGTAATTATTTTATTTATTTTTTATTTTTGACTTTTTACTTTATTTTAAGTATTTTTAATCATTTGAAACTTTCAAAACACTTTTTTTAATATTTGTAATTATTTTATTATTTTTTAATTTTTGTCCTTTTACTTTATTTAAAGTATCTTTAAACGATTATTACTTTATTTATTTGTTATTTTTATCATTTCACTTTATTCAATGTATTTATAATCATTTAAAACTTTGAACAAACACATTTAAAAAAAAAATGTTTATAATTATTTTATTGTATTTATTTTTTATTTTAATTTATTTTTATTTTTTATTGTAAAGGATCTCCCTAATGCATACACATTTACTTGTTTCCACTGCAGTTTCTTCTTCTTTCCAACGATTTTATTTTTTGCTTTGCTTTAATCTCACTTGTTAGCTGTCAACTGGCGTCAATTGCCCGCATTAGTAATTGTTGTTGTTGTCAGCAAATATGCGACTGATGCGACACTTTGGTGCTAATAATTTTTCCAATATTATATGCCGCAGACGCATAACAGATATTTGCGTTATTTTACTTTTTTCCACCAACAAATCTGTAGCCATATATTGTAAATATATGTGTGTGCATGTGTATGTATGTATGTGTGTATGTATTATATGTTTAACTATTTGTAAAGATATAGAAAACCAAATAAATAAAGAATCGTACGACAAATAGGTGAACAACAAATTGTCATTCAGATAAACATGCGAGCTAGCAGACGGCGGGAGGGCTGTTGCACACGCAGCCGTTCGTTCAGTCAACAGTTGACATTTATGACATTTTTGTGCTGTTACTGCGATTGTTGTTGCTATGGCCACTAACTGATTGCTGTTCAACCTGCACTGATATGTTGGCATATAAAATAAATTGTACATTTATGAATTTTTCTATGACAAGTGCATGAGCAACTTGGCTTTTTCTTGTATGAATTGTTTTTCTCTTTTATTTCAATATTACAACTTTGATTTCCACTCGAACAACAGTATTAGGAAAGTATGTTTTTGTAACAACAAATTGTTGACAATTGCAATCGCAGGCAATATTGGCGCTGTTGTCATTGGTTTTTTTGCGCTTGGCTGCTTTGCTGTGTTGGTGCTTTTGCTTTTCCATTTTCCTTGTATTATTAATTTTGTATCATGTTCCGTGCCTTGTTTGCTTGTTGACATTCGCGTTGTTCATTTGACGACTTTATTTGTGACACATCGACAATATTTCGAAACAAAAAGATGTTTGTGGTGTTAGACGAGGCTTAGAATATATGGGCATGTGGTTTGTGGTAGCTGTTAGGCTGGTAATTGTCAGACAACTCTATGAACGGAAGCTTTCATGAATGGATAGTTGATGCTGTGACGAATAATGAATATACTAGGAATTTTTCGAAGCACAGAAATTGAATCTGTACTGGGTTCCGGAACACCACTATTTAATTTTCCATAATAACATCTAAGAAAATGGGTGGTCCTTGGATTGGTTGGTCATCGGCATTATGTGTAAAAATATTATACGAGGTGTGTTCAAAAAGTATCCCGAATTTTGTGTTTTTTCGTGCGTTTCTGGTGGATTGCTTCACGCAAATTGCGCATAACTTGCAGGTAATATTCGTTATTGACCGTTTTACCCTGTGGCAAGAACTCATGATGCACAACGCCCCTGCAATCGAAGAAAACGGTAAGCAAAACTTTTACATTCGAACGAACTTGGCGCGCTTTTTTCGGTCTTGGCTCGTACGGCAGCTTTCATGGAGATGAACGGGCTTTGGTTTTCATGTCATAACCATAAATCCACGACTCGGCACCAGGGTTAACCAACACCACTTATAATTTGGGTCGTCGCGGACAGAGTCCAACATCTCATTAGGAATGTTCATGCGATGCTGCTTTTGGTCGAAATTGAGCAGTTTTGGTACCGTCTCATGCCCAAATCATTGGAAAAAATCGAATGGCACGAGCCAATCGATATGTCTAGGTCCTCAGCAACTTCTAACGGTGATTCGACGATTGGCCAATGCCATTTTCTTCACTTCATCAATTTTTTCGTCTGTTGTTGAAATGCTCGTGCGTCCGGCACACTTTTCGTCGTTCACATCTTCTCGGCCTTTTGAGAACATTTTCTACCACCGATAAACGTTACTTTGGTCCATAGTAGCTTCTCCGTATGACACAGTCAACATTCAGAATGCATCCGCGCACTTAATTTCATTTTTCACACAAAATTTGATACAGATTCTTTGATCCATCTTTTTGAGTAAGTAAAAATCGAAGACGAGCCGAAACACGTGGAAGCAAAGCAGATATCAACAATTAACTGAACATTCAAAATGGCCGAACTCATCGGCATGAGTGAGCGACATGAGTACCAACATATCACCACAACAAAAAAAACACGAAATTCGAATATACGTAACCTGCAAAAATCCAAAATTCGCGATATGTTATGTATATATAATTGGCGCTCACACTCAGCTTTATATACGCATGCAAAACCTGGTTTATAGTCGCAAATTCCTTTGGGATTTTGTTAATAGAGGTGTAAATTTCAATAACCTTGTAGTACCCATCAGCTGTTATTATTAAGGAAGAGACTTCTGCGACTCTACCGAGCTTACTGTATGTGTGTTATAAACAATGGCAAATTATTTTTGTATACCACCCAAGGCACATTAAATAGGTAGCAGCAGAATGATTGCAAATTAAATTGTTTTTCTATTTATTTGGTCTCTAAAGTCATAAATTTTGCTTAAATTACTTTAAGCTCTCAATCTTTGTTTATAGATTTTGACATTCAATACAAAATTAATTCCTCTTCTTGTTTTTGCTTTACTCCTGTGACCTGCCCAATTAAACTTTTGTTAAAAAAATATTTAGAAATAGTGAATTGGAATACAATTTTATTGCTAAAGGGTTAAGCCTAGGAACGCCCAAGTCGGAGAGTGTAAGTGAAAGTTAAAAAAATTAAAAAAGGGCTCTATAAAATTGTTGCCACATTCGAGTGCAATGGCCACAAATTAGTCTAACACATTTTACAAATTATTTTTTCATTTAACCTAATGCAAATATCTGCGCATATCCAGTTCGGCAGGTTCGTTGCGTAAGTCTTTGGTAGTTATGAGTATAGGAATTTGTCTGATAGCACCGTGCGGCAATATTTCTACTACATGAGAAAATCAATATGTGTGCAGTACTAGAGTTTGATGGTAGTCAGTCTGTAATTTCAGTTTCTCATCAGCTCGTTAGGATTTATGCTTTAAAGGACTTAACAGTTTGAGTTAAGCACAATGCAAAATGGTATCGAAATAATAATGTATGAACAAAATGCATATAGGTATGGTGTGGATATATGGGTATAAAATGTAAGAAAATTTTAAAAAATTTTTTGAATGTTTGTATAATTATTATTTTTGAAATACGGGCAAAAGATGGTTTGAAATTGGTTTCTTTCTTTAAATTATTTTTTGGTACTAATTTGTTTTAAAGCCTTTTATTTGAGCTCAAAGCGGATATACTAAATAATATATCCCAACTATTTTGTATAAAAAAAATTTTTTTTATAATAACACTTTTAATAAATCTTTTATATCATTTTTTATAAAAAAAAAAAAATATTTTATTCTTATAAATTTTTTTATAAAAACAGAAAAATTATTAATTTTTATATTATTTTAAAAAAATTTTTTTATAAAAAAATATTTCTTTTTTATATTATCCCAATAAAAAATTTTATGAAGAAATATTTTTTTATATTATTTTTATACATATATTTACATATAAATAAAAATTATTTTATATTATAAATAAAAAATTTTTACTATTTAAAAAAAGTGTTATGTTATTTTTTTAAAGAAGTTTTATAAAAAAATACTATTTTTATAAAATTTTTTCATAAAAAAACTTTTTATATTATTTTTATTATTTTATTTTTATTTAAATTTTGTATTATTTTTAAAAAAATTTTATCAAAAAAAATTATTTTATTATTTTTATGAAGTTTTTTTTTCGAAATAAAATATTTTTTTTACAATTTTTATATCTTCGAAAAAAAATTTTTTTTTTATTATTTTTATATTTTCGTAAGAAAAATTTTTTTTTATTATTTTTATAT
This sequence comes from Anastrepha fraterculus, assembly GCA_037575425.1. NCBI lineage: Eukaryota > Metazoa > Arthropoda > Insecta > Diptera > Tephritidae > Anastrepha > Anastrepha fraterculus. The sequence continues at coordinate 14,015 of JAYXIM010051058.1, forward strand.
TTTCGTAAAAAATATTTTTTATTATTATTTTTATGTCTTCGTAAAAAAATATTTTTTTGAATTTTTATTTTTTTTATTTTTATGAAATCTTTTCCCGACCGAAGCGTCTACACTAGGGCGGGTCGATTTAAAAATCGCTCATTGCTCTGTGAAAATCGTATTCTAGGGATCAAAATAAGAAACTTTGCCGAAGGAACCATACCTCTAAAACGAATTCTGATGTTCCCCAATTTAAAAATATCACCATTTTGGCCTTTACATGAAAAAATCAGCTAAATGGCTATGTTTTTTCTTTATTTTTATTTATTTATAATAATATTTATTATTTATTTATACTTAATAATATCTATTTTTTCTCTGAAGAAATTTATTTAGTCAGAACATATGAAAGTGAAAAAATTAATTTAAGTGAGTTATAGAAAAGAAACTAAAAAGTTCGACCCAAATTGAGGGACATCAGAATTCGTTTTAGAGGTATGGTTCCTTCGGCAAAGTTTCTTATTTTGATCCCTAGAATATGATTTTCACAGAGCAATGGGCGATTTTTTTGCTTCCCCACAAATCGATCCGGCCTAGTCTACACTCTTATATTTATTAAGAAAACATATAATCGTAGATGCAACTAAATCGCATTTTCCTTTAGCTGTAATGAATAAAATTATGCACGTGTGAAATCATTTGCATTCGCCTTCACGAACGCTCTCCAGGATATTGAAGGACACGAGCTTTACTTTCCACAGATTTCAAAAATATAAATGTAAAAGCAAGCAATTTAAGCTTCCACAAAGGCAAACTCAATGCGATAAATTAAAAAAAAAACGTATTTACAAATAGCAAAGTAAACAAAACCTCAACTAATGAATCATTAGAAAAAAAAACAGCGAAAAATAGTCCGACAACTTTGCTTGTTTTGTGTCTCACAATAATTTGCATTGGCAGCACAAATTGTTCATAGCGCCAACAAATTCATCAGCAATGCACAACATGTTGCTCCAATTTGCTGTTGAAATTAAATCAATTGAGAAACAAATAAGAAATATAAATTCAACATTTAACAAAAACGGCAATGAATAAATAAATAAATAAACAATGAATGAGTGAAGTGAAAAACACACAATGAATCAGCAGTCAAGTGAGCGATGAATTATTGCTGCCAATTAACTGCGGCTACATACATTCACCACTACCAACATATATGTGAATGTATGTATGTATGTATGTAGTAGTGCAAGCAGCAATCAACAGCGAATTGTTAGTAGCAACAAGACTCGAATGCGAGGCGCCACTCGATTTGAAATTCAATTGGCAAAGTGACAGCTGTTGACCGGTAAGCAAGCAAGCAATAAGCAGCCAGCCAGCCAGCAGCAGCGGCTGTAACAATAACAACAAATAAGTGTACAGCACAAAATAATTATTGCAATAAAAATACAATAACAAGATTATGTATTTTAAACAGTTAAAAGCAACAAGAATGATGTTGCTATTTGTGCCAACAACACTATAACGTAACTAACAATGGCGCACATTACAACAAATTACAACAAATTATCAGCTAAGTGTAACAAGAGCAGTAGCAGCTTTGATTGGCAATCAAGTGCAGCAGCAGTAGCAGCAGCAGGCACTGCTGCATTTACAACAACAAACCAACAACAATCTACCACTCAACTGCGGATGCAGCTAGAAATGTATGTGTGGAAAAAAATGTGGAAAAAAATTCGCTTTACTTTTGCTGCTAATTAAAGTGCGCGCAAAAGTGCTGGCCAGGCATTTTAATTAGGTGCAAGCGACAAACTGCCATAGCGGGAATATTATGCTTTTTTTGCTGTTTGCTACTTAATTATAGTAAGTATTTTTCCAGCCAAACGTGCTATCTAATAAATATCCATCTCACAAGGTGCTGATTTAATAAATTGTTACGGTGTATACACACACACACGCACACAAAATTCCACAATTAATGCTGGCAATTAATTGGTGCACTATGGTAGGAATTGGAATAAAAAAAATTACTTTACAGCAAAAACATTAACAACAATTACAACAGCTTTTGCGCATTTATCAGCTGCTTCCAACGATAGCAATGACTCAACTGTTTAGGCAGAGAAGCGTTTCACTGAACACTTCTGCTGGTTCAGTCGTCATGTAGGCATTATTTATTGCATACTTTTAGGCACTAACGATGTGCAAACGATAGCGTGTGGTTATATTGATTACAGCGTGCACGCATGCGCAGATAAAAGTACGCATGCGCAGATAAAAATTTAGATAAATGGAAGTAAACAGTTGATTTTGATGGTTCTACGTACGCAAGAGAGAGTTAATGAGGAAAAAACGTTGAGGTGGGATGTAAGAGTATACAAATTTTTTGTATGTATTAATAAATTTTTTTTTCTTATACATTCCATAAAAATATATGAAAATGTTAGCATTTAGGTGCATATGTATATACATACATACATACATACAATATATAGTTTTATATTTTTTACATAAAAACTATTTTTAGTTAAATATTTTTATTTTATTTTTTTATTAATAAAATATAAAATGAAATGTAAATATGTTATATTTTTTGCTTTTTTTTATTTTTTCTGTTTTTTTTTATTAAAAAAAATATTTTATAATATAATATAATGTTTTATATTTACTACATGAAATATAGGGTTGTTCAATAGGCGCGCTTCAACTTTTTTCCGATAGGGAGGACGAACGACGCAATATTTTTTATTTTCCGCTTGTCATTTGTAAACTTCATTAGTATACATTTCATCATGGAACGCTACACACTTGAGCAACGACTGCAAATCGTGCAAATTTTTTATGAAAATAATCGTTCTGTTGCTGCTACTTTAAGAGCATTACGGCCATTTTACGGTCCATTTAACAAGCCGTCCCGTTTTGGGGTTATGCGAAGTCATTGGTCTACAGTAACAAGCCGGCGACGATTTGTGAGCTCAGAGCCAATATTGAACGCGAAATTGCTGGAATTTCGGCCGATTTATGCAAAAGAGTGGTCGAAAATTGGGTTCAACGATTGGACTTCGTAAAACGTGCACGCGGTGGTCATGCAAAAGAAATCGAGTTTCATACTTAAATGTATATGTTCAAACTCGATAATAAAAAAAAAATTAGTTAAAAAAGTCAAACCGTTTGTGTTTTGTAAAAATAATAATTTATAATACAACAAACATTTTTAAATTTATTACATAAGAAATATTTTATAAATTTATTTTTAAATTTTTGTTTCCATTTTCGTTTAAATTTTTTGTCCAATTTTTTAATTATTTTTCCTATTTTATTTATTTATTATTTATTAAAAACAATGTTTACCAAACGAAATGTTTACCAAATATTTTTATTTTTTTTATATTTTGTAAACTATTTTGCGTATATAAAGGGTTATCCAATAACAGGTGTTGTCTATCGCTATCGAGAGATGATTAACGATTTTTATGGCCGGAATTGGATGGTATTGATCTGGACAACGTTTATTTTCAACAAGACGGCGCTACGTGTCACACAAGCAACGAAAAAAGCTTCCGGACCGAGTTATCTCTCGAAGAGGTGATCACAATTGGTCACCGAGATCTTGTGATTTAACACCTTGTGACTTTTTTCTTTGGGGCCACGATGCTTCTAGTCACGTTTTACTGAAAAATTGATGATTTCTCTTACAGCAATTATATTTTCTATTAAACGGCTGCGAATTGTCCGGATTCTTTGCTCAGCAGGGCAAATTCAATTTCTTTTATTTTTTTTTTTAATTCTTTTTAATATATATGTCTTTTAATATTGGCTGTATTGGATGGTTATAATGGCCGTGATAAATGCCATGACATTCAACTTCAATTTGTAATAGATGGAGTGAAATTGAGTACCAATCAAAATCAACCAATACCAGTTAAAAACTCAAATTAACAGGAAATTGCCATTTGCATCAAGAACAAACTAAGAAAAAGCGAATAACAGAAAGTCACCATTGGTATCATCGTGAAGCCAAAATGTGTATTTCGAATAGAGAACTAGGAGAAGAATAAATATGTTCGTTGCATCTATCAGTTTCTCGCCTGATTGATATATCTACTGAAACACTTCACAGATTTTTAAGGGGACAGATACCTGTAAACGGCCATATTTTCCCTGATTTACATTAAAATTATTTAAAACTAGGGTCCGACTTCGTTCTGTCAAATAGATTTTGAATGTGGCAGTTTATATTTCGATCTTAAGACGTTTTTACTCTGCTAACCCTCACACACCGCCAGGAGAATTAAAGAAAAGGGCCAGCTCGGGTGACCTAAGTATCTTCGCTAAAAACCCCGACTAAAAACTCCGATTGGGATGTTTGCCAGAGGGCTTCAAATTGAGAGGGGAACTTAAGGTTCAAACCTGATTGAAAAATAATACATATAAAGGAATAGTGAGGACCTAAAGGTGACAAATATTTATAAAGTGGGCGCTTCAATGAAAAAACATACAGATAATTAATTATTTATTATTATTATTATTAACATAGGCTTAATAACCGATATAATAAAGAATAATGAAATAAAACGTATATAAATATTTTCACTAATCGCTTTCTTCAATCAAGTGAATCATAATTATTAACAAAAACCTGTTTTATTTCTATTGTAGTACTTTATGATATACATAGTTTTTTGCTTGATTACCTGGTGAATATACAAGCAAATCTGATGGTTTTCCAACACGGAAACAGGCAACATACAATTGACCATGTCAGAAACATGGGTTTTCTAGATTAATTAATAATGTTTGTCTTTTGTTCTTCTTAAAATATGTTTGGATTTGTTCAGCCCTGCATGATTATTCTTAGAATTTACTTAAATATTTTTATTTGTTATCTGTGAGTGAAATCATTCTTTAATTCGTTCAGAAACTAAAACAGAAGAAAGAATATTGCGAGACCAATCAAATCTATAGCACTTACATTTTTTGACTTTTCAATTTGGTCGGGTTCACGATATTATCACTTTTGGGTGAACGCATTAGATCGTCCAACGCGAACACGCACACGCACGAACGCGCAATATTTGTACGGGAAAAAGGAAAGGGCTGTTTTGGGGTTTTCCCGCAAATTATTCGAATTTTTCTCGCCGCAAAAACCATCCTTGGACTTCCAGGAACATTTTAAAAAAAGAATTGTTAAGATTGGTGAATGCGTTGTTGAGTTATGCGCTTACCAACACAGTTTGCGATTCATTTTTATATCATAGATGAAGAAGTCAATTTATTTTTTTCAAAATTGGCATACATTTATACATTAAAATAATATACAATTTTTTTTTTTATTTTAATCATTTAAAATGCGAATGTACACTCAATTCTTCCAGGAAGGTCGCAGCGGGGCTTCTCAATCGCCGGGCATTGTAGCATCGGCGTCAGTGACCTGAATACAAAATCCAAAAATTTTTTTGTTTATTAATGTCATAATTTCTATATGAATTAAAAAAAATGGCAAAAAAATTCGCGGAATAAAATTTTCCTACTATTTTTGCTTCGAAAAAATTATTTTTTCGAAAAATTTTCGAGTTATCGTGTAAGCCAATTAGAAAAATATTGTTTTGAGAAAAACGCGTCTAAAGTTGACAACGTAACTATACCTCTCCCAACGCTCGAACGCAAAGAATAGAGTCGTCACGGTTGACAATTTTTATTATATGAAATACTTAAATTTACATTCTAAAACTTGTTTGACATACTACATTTTATAAAAACAAAATTTGTTTGCCTGATGTTATTGTATTTTCCACTATTAACGGCATACCTTCCTCTTAATTATGAAATAAACATCCGAACCTTTTTATTAAAAAATAGCATTTTTCTTTGAATATCAAAATAACGCCTCTTATTGGAAACCCTTTATATTATTAATAAATCATCACTAAGAATCTGATCAGATTACGTCTGCAGCTATACTTCATACGTTTTAATTTATCACTTGTCTCAAACAAGAATAAACCGAAGACAACACCGCATGCGCAGAACACCGCCGAAAAATAATCAGTAAAAAAAAAAATGATCTTACTACACACCGCCTGACTGCATAAACTGAAAAGCAGACTGCCGATCATTCTTTCACTACCTCAATCACTCATTTCGCATCTTATGGCAGTCATCAGCACAACGATCAGTGATCGTCGATCGCCGCAATGTAGATCGATCGTGTCGGATCATTGTCGTGGGTGTAAATTGCAATGTAATTTTTTACGCTAACTTGCATCAGCGTCTCCTCTCGTTCCGCTTGCGCATATTGTCATTGATGTCTTCGTTGGCTGCAGTAACGTAACTGATGCTCGAGGCGACAAAATGTTGACGCTGCTAAGGCGGACAGCAACAGCAATATCAGTTGCAGCGGCTGCATTAAATAAAGATTTCAAATGGGTTTTTAAATATCGTGTTGATAGTGGTCGAGCTAATGTTGCAAGTGAGTTAAGGAATATAAAATATGCAACGTAATGACTTAGCTGGCGGCGGTAAATTGAATGCTGAGCGGCTTGTTTGCCACAAAAACTCCACAAACTGGCGTTGGGGGTAGCGGTGTGGAGAGGGTGCTGCCACAAAAGTGGTTGACATAATTTGATTCATAGATTATGGAGTTTGGTTGGAAAAATACTGTAGTAAGAGTAAGTTTTGGGGGAGATGGAAATAATAAAAGAAAACGAAGCTTGTGATGGCGGTCAAAGCAGACAGCAGATGTGGGCGGCGATAAAAGCGGTGGCAATACATATTTAAGGCTAAGGCGTCTTTACTGAAATTGAATTTTTTTACGCTTGCCGCTGTGGTTGTTGACTCTGCTGAGGCAGCATGAACTGTGTCTGTATGCCCTGTTATGGTTTTTGTAAAATTAACAAGCGTGAGAAACGTTTCAAGCTTGGAATTTAGGTCAAACTGAGGAGGGTTGGATTTTTTTCTTATTGTCATTTCGTGGTTTCACAAATATGTTGTTCAACTGTGCAATTTATGCGATAAAAAATCAGAGCTTATGAAGGGTGATAAATGGATCGCTAATGAGGTTAATGGAAGCATCAGAAGAAACTTTATAGAAGAAATTTCCTATTATTTGTCACCATGCCTCATAAAGTCATCTCAAATGACACAAGTCACGTCATGAACTGCCTAATACTAACATCATCAAAAAGCAGACTAACTGTGTGTTCCGCCGTATGATTGCATATTACAGTTTACTTACCATCTCACATGAAAAGGGTTTAGTTGGATTTAAGTCCCGCATCACGGTTTCGCACCATTGCTTTTTCCACACAAAAAAACAGTGAACTAATATATCAACTAACTAAAACTTTACTTCATATCAGTTCTTGAAAGTGTGTGACCAAACAACACATCATTTTATCACTTCATCAACTGTTTTGACCCCTTCGACCCGACATTCGCACAGCAAACCTGGTATAAAATTGTTTATTGAAGTTGGTTAATTAGGTAATGTATAATTTAAAAATTATTAAAAATCTGAGATGCAATAACAAGGTAGCGCGGTGGGTGGTAGTAAACCGTTGTACCACTCGGGATTTTATGTGGTACAAATAAGTACCAGCCGTCCTGTAAAACACACTTTAGAAATAAGAAATAATATACACAAAAATTTATATTTTATTTATTTATTATTATTATTTTTTATTCATATTTTTTTATTTGTTATATTATTCAAGAAAATTTTAGTGAAAAATATCTTTATACATAAAATTCACGTATGGTAAGGGGCGAAGCACGTTTTGCAAAGCGGTACTTGGCGGTAGCAGCGGTACTCTTTACATATAGTCTTAGTGAGAGTCTGAATTTTTTGAGAACTGCAATTGGTACAACGACGTCGGGTAGTATCTTCAACAGGAAGGTGTATTGTCTTGCGTTTGGCCATTTGTGGTGTTCGTCCAGGTTTTGACCGGCAAACGGCTATAGTTTGTAAGCCGTCCTGGATCAATGTAATACAAAATTATTTGAATGGTATCTTTTTCCGGTTGAGGTCGTTATAAACAACCCAAGCGTTCACTGTTGTCATCATTATCAGACGGTAAAACACTTTCTTTCATCACTTATCCGATTTCCTATCGTATTCAGAAAGCCCAGACATCTGATCAGCCAATTCGACTCCTTCCATGATCTCCCTATAAAATTTTATTTGACTGGGCATTGCACTAGAATTTTTTCTCCTGTTTTCAACGTTTTTGTAACATTAGTCACAGAAGGTTCGTGATGATTACTCAATACCAATATTTCTTTCGTGTCTTGCCATTTTGCGCATAGAAGTCCAGTTGATGTGCATTTGAACTCCGTTACACCTCGGTATCTTCGCTATCACTGGAAGTAGTGCAATCACTTAGGAGAAAATTGTCGGAACTTCCCCTAGAGAAGTCTTCTGAGTCGCTGGTACTAGCAGCTTCGTCTTCCAGGATTTTTCGGATATCTTCAGGATCCATTTTCTAAGCATAATATAAATTTTGATCAAAAAGAGGAATTACATTATGTAGTATTTAAAAGACAAGTGGTACAACAAGACAAGTGGGACGAATGGTACACATAAGTACATAGGCTAAAATAAGTGCAAAACTATATTTATTTTGTAAATACTTACATGCACACATTATTTTATTGTAATTTATATATTTTTGGCACCTTAGCACTGAATGTCTTAGAAAAACTCCGCGAAAACCAACGGCGATTTTAATTTTCACTGCTTGCCAATGCAAAAAAACCGGTTCCGTTAGTACAGACAAAAAAATTGTAACGGAACTTATCAGTATGTATTTAGAAAACAGTAGAGATTATCAGTTGAATAGCATAAGCCAGCAGAAATTCACTGAGTCATTATTGTGACATTTAATCTTTAAATGGACCATTCGGGTCGAAAGGGTTAATTTAACATCACATCATCAACTGCGTTATTAGATTATGTCACTAACTAAACTCATTTGACATTACACCTTATGAACTGAACAAAATTTAAACCACATCACATCATTTATTATATTAGCTGAAGAACTGAATTATGTCTAGATCACATCACATCAACAATTGAATTGATTTGACATTAACAGAATTCGTTTCACATCATATTAGCTGAACTGAAGATGATCGAGATTATATCACTAACTAAACTCACTTGACATTACACCTTATGAACTGAACCAAATTTAAACCACATCACATCATTTATTATATTAGCTGAAGAACTGAATTATGTCTAGATCACATCACTTCAACAATGGAAATAATTTGACATTAGTTGAGTTCTTTTGACATCACATCATATCTTTTCATGAACTGAACTAAGATCACATCATAACTAACAAGCTCGCATCACATTATCAATTAACTTCACATTAATTGAGTTTTTTGTATATCACATCATTTCATGGCATGAGCTGAACTAAATTTGATCACATCACATCATCAATGGTATTAATAGAATTGATGTGACATTGGCAGAACTCGTTTGACAACATCATATAAGCTGAACTGAAGTTGATCGCGTCACATCATCGATGGAAATTATTTCACTTGAACTGAGTTCGTTTGACATCACATCATATCATCACATGAACTGAACTAAGATCACATCATAACAAAAATCGCATCATATCATTAAATAACTTCACATTAATTGATTTTTGTGGACATTCCATCATATCATGAGCTGAACTAAATCTGATCACGTCACATCATGAATTCATGTGACAATAACTGAATTCATTTGGCATCACAGCGCATCATGACATGAACTGAACTAAGTCTAGATCGCGTTGCATTATCAATGGAAATTATTTGACTTAAGCTGAGTTCGTTTGACATTACATCACATCATCGCATGCACTGAACTAAGATCACATCACAACAAAAATCGCATCATATCATTAAATAAATTCACATTAATAGAATTTTGTCGACATCGCATCATATTATGATATGAGCTGAACTAAATCTGATCACGTCACATCATGATTTCATGTGACATTAATTGAATTCATGTGACATCACATCGTAACATGACATGAACTGAACTAAGTGTGGCTCACATCACATCATCAATTCGTATCATCACATCAAAGCATATGATATGATATCACATTATGACATATCATATCAAATCATACCAAATTACATAGAGTTTTATAGCACATCTTTCTTTCGCCTTTTATTGCCCTAATTAGTATAAGTCACCCGATAGCCTGCAATCATTTTTTTAATTCCTTACTTCTAACACTTTTAACATTTCTATTTCACAATGCATTAATCGAACGCTACATTCGTCACACAATATTTCGGTATTTCATAATTATTTTTATGTTTCTCATAAATACTGTTCATGCGATTAGTTTTACTTCACTTCAATATCACCAACGCAAATGGCAATTATCATTACCATCAAACCAATTACGATCAGCCTTCATTATAATTTATCAACACCGGTTGCTGAATACTCAGCAATTACAGTTATTTAGTTGCGCTTCATCAGCCATCAGCAACACCAACAACACCAGTAACACCACAACTCAACACTTTCAGCCAGTCGCTCATTAGCGAATTTCGGGCAATTCAAGCGCGCCAGCTACAAAACTCTCAAAACTGACATAGTGGGCCAAATGCTGAATGCAAAAACAAAAAAAAAACATAACTAAAAAATGGGAATTAAAAAAAGTAAAGAAATAAAGCAAATCGCTTGTGGCTTTCAAAAAGCATTGAAAGAATTGCAGAAGCGAGTCAATACACCAACAACAGCAACAATATAGCGCAGCCGCAACAATCAACTGAAATCGAATGAAAATGAAAAATGTCGGTGAAGCCATTTAAGTGGTAAATAGTTTTGCCACGATTTGTTCTGATTCCCACGTTTCAAGTGCATGGAAAACTAAAATCGACAGCCACAATCATCGACAAGCGCATTTGAAGCATTTGAGAGAGAGGCAGCGCAAGTGGGAGAGACGGGGAATAACACGCCAGGCGGCCAGTCAGCTAGCAAGACATAGGCTGATCGTTTGATGCCGCTGGTCGCTGGCTAGTGATCGATCTTTTGTATACCGACTACCACTACACTGACTCGGGTTTTTTGGCGCATCAAATGAACTGCTGCTGATGCCTAGGTGTTGATAGCAGGCTGAGGAGGCCATCACCAACTACAACACCAACACCAACTACCACCATTTGGGCGGCACTCTAAATGCTGCAGTTCGAGTGATGGCAAGAGATGTTGAGCAGGAGGACATGAAGCGGTGGTGGCAGCAGTTGATCACGCTAAAGATGAGCCAGCCAGTTCGCTATACTGCTAATGGCTCGTAATGACCATGGATGATGTGGATAATGAGGTGATGGTGTGGATAATAATGCTATGGCTGTG
>JAYXIM010051078.1:0-11477 GCA_037575425.1 Anastrepha fraterculus
AAATCTATTAGAAGCTAGGAATTTTATTTGCCGCCAGGAGCGGCCTGCTTGTTGCACTTCTGTTTCTACTAGTCGCCTCCACGTGTTAGATGGTCTGCCAGGTCTGCGGCTGCCTTGGGGGTTCCAATCCAGGGCTGCTCTAGTGATATCACCATATGGCTTTCGAAGTGTGTGACCGATCCATTTCCATTTGCGGCGTCGAATTTCGAGATAGACTGGTATCTGTTTCGTTATAGTCCACAGATCGGAGTTTGATATGACGTTAGGCCAAAAAATGCGCGTGATCTTGCGAAGGCTGCGGTTGATGAATACTTGCATTGCTTGTATTCACGTGTTGTTTGTATATAGTTTAAAAAAAATTTACGTTTTATAAAAAAATGTTCAAAAAAAATTTAGTTTTATATAAAACAAATTTTGGGCAAGAAGTTTGAACGTTGTATTATATTCAGATTTGTATATAGGTATAAAAAAGAAAATATAAATAATTGGCGCGTACACTTCTGTTAGGTGTTTGGCCGAGCTCCTCCTCCTATTTGTGGTGTGCGTCTTGATGTTGTTCCACAAATGGAGGGACCTACAGTTTCATTCCGACTCCGAACGGCAAATATTTTTATGAGGAACTTTTTCATGGCAGAAATACACTCGGAGGTTTGCCATTGCCTGCCGAGGGGCGACCGCTATTAGAAAAATGTTTTTATTAATTTTGCTTTCACCGAGATTCGAACCAACTACCTCTCTGTGAATTCCGAATGGTAATCACGCACCAACCCATTCGGCTACGGCGGCCGCCGTTTTTGTATATAGGTATAGTTAAAAAAAAATTATGTTTTGTAAAAAAATGTTGAAAAAAAAAATTTTTGTTATTCACTTCGGATATTAGTTTTTATTTTCTTTTTAACATTTGAAGCATTTCTTTATTTCTACTTTTTCAGATTTATTTTTTTTTCTCCTTGTTCACTCCTCTCGGGAGCATAGAGCCTCAACAAGACATGTGTCTACGTTGGTTACGTTAATCCCTTTCTGACAGGTGATTAGCCTTTCATAGGTGATTAGCCTGCCGCTGCCTTTCAGATTTATATATAATTAAAAAATAACAATTATAGTATAATAATAATGTATAATTAAAAAAATATGTTTTCGAAAATATTTAATTGTTTGTAACATTAAAAAAAAAAAATTATTTTTACTTTTTGGGAACTAACGACCTAACTTTTTTTTTAACATTGCCAATATATGTATAATAAAAAAAATATTTTTTGGAAAATATTTAACAGCTTGTAATAATAAAAAAAAATATTTTTCATTTTTGAAAAACAACTTGATGATATTTATTTTAACATTTTTTAAGTTTTTATTTTTATAATTTTAATTTTTTAAAACTTTTTTTGTATAATATTTTCCATTCGTTTTAGGGTTTTCACAATTTTTAGTTAACATTTTTTAGATTTTTTTTTATTTTTTTGAAAAAAAAGTTAAAAAACCAATTTTTTCATTTTTGAAAAACACCTTCTGATATTATTTTCTTTTAAGCATTTGCAAAAATTTTTTTATTTTAAAGATTTATATATAATTTCTAAAAAACTTTTGTTGAAAAAAATTTAGTGTTTTGTAAAAACAATTCTAATAAAAAACCTTCTTCTTTTCATATTTCAAAAACAGTCTACAGATATTAATTTCTTATTTTCTCTTTAATATTTAAATTTTTTATTTAATTTTAATTTTTTTAGATTTGTAAATAATTTGTTACCAACATTTTGTGAAAAAATGCAATCTTTAGTAAAAACAATTTTAATATTTTTTTGTTTTTTAAACAGCCCATTGTCATTCTTCATTTGATATTGTTTTCTTGTTTTGCTTTTAAAATTTTTATTTTTAATTTTGCAGTCTTAGATATAATTTGTAAAAAAAAGTTGGGAAAAAAATTTAATTTTTTGTAAAAAGAACTTTGAGAAAAAGATTTTTTTTAAAGCCGCGCCCTGATATTATTCTATTATTTTGTGTTTAACATTTTGAATATTTTCTGTTCAACAATATTTTTTTAGTTTTATTTTTTCAGTAACTTTTTGTAACTTAAAATGAGATAAAAAAGACTATAATTTTTTGTAAAAAACTTTTGTTAAAAATGAAAACAAATATATTGTAAAACCCTTAAGGTTGCCTATTGATGGAATGTATGTTAATGTAAGTGTAGGCATAGTATAAGATACACCCAATAATGTAAACGTAGAGTAATGCTAAGAAGAGATGTAGTATTAAGTAAAATAAGGCAACCCTAAATGACAAATGGAAGAAAGAATAAAATGGAAGTCACTTCCGCTTGGATCGTAAAAATAGCCAGTCGTTTTATTTCTATCAGAATTTAATCGTGAGCCATCCGGCTTTAAAATATCTGGAAATACCCTCAATTTACAACTCAGGTGTGGGGTTGTGCAAACGCAACCCAATAAACTACACATTTTAAAGATAACTTTAATATTTTGCGAGATAATGGCAAATATTCGCCAAGAACTAACTAACGTGCTGACTGAGGCTGGTGTGGAATTTCCAACTACAGCAACGACAACCCAATTGCGCCGATTGCTGCGGGATGTGGTAGGAGCCACTCGGAGCACGGAAATTTCAAGAAATGACGATAATTTAAATTCTGCCGCTACTGCTGGTACTGCCGCTGTTGATGCCACTGCTACTGCCGACGTTTTCACCTCTGCTGACGACACTGCCGGTACTGACACTAATGCTGCTACTAGTGCTACTGCCGCTACTAATGCTACTGCCGCTATTGATACTACTGCCGCTATTGATATTATTGCCGCTTCTGATGTTTTTGACTCTGCCGCTACTGATGTACGTGCCGCTGCTGACGTACGTGCCGCTGCTGACGCTACCAATATTAGAAACTGTGGACGGACTAGTATGTTTATTGGTCTAGATGAAGAGATCGCAGCTTTGCAAAAGCGGGTAGAAATTCTCAAGCTGGCCAAACAAATCGAAGAACTCGAAGGCCGTCCGAAAAATCAGAGTATACGGCGTCTGGAATTTGGGGACCTTGAACATGCCATCCCCAAATTCAGTGGAGATGATGTCACTTTAACGGTGAACCAATTCCTAAAAGATTTTGAGGATCTAATGGAATCGACTGGAGCTGACGACCGATTTAAACTGCTTGCACTTCGTCGTTCGCTGACGGGCACGGCGAAAGTTTTCCTGACGACAACAGTAGCGTTGAACTATGGTGCGCTAAGAAAAGCGCTAAAAGACGAATTCGACATATCCGTCACACGGCATGAGATATATAAGATGTTGGCACAACGTCGCTGGAAGCGGAAAGATGAGTCGCTGCACTGTTATGTGCTGACAATGCAAGCCTTAGGAAAACGAGCCAATGTCAGCGATCTTGAGGTTATTGATTTTATTATTGATGGAATCGGGAATGTCCCAAACTCGCATATCCTTATGACGGCCCGAACCTTAGACGAATTCAAGACGCTGGTGATCCGTTTCCAAAACAAATATTTTGCAGTTGGCACGGCACAGACACCACCTCCCAAAACAACAAAACCAGCAGCCGAACAAAAAATAAAGTGCTACAATTGTTCGAAGGATGGCCACATCAAACCCAACTGCCCTTACCCTATGCGACCAAATGACGCCTGTTTCCGATGTTGGAAGATGGGGCACGATCACCGATCCTGCCCGAACCCACCAAAAGTTTTGAAGCCCCGAGAAGTTGCTGCCGTACAAGTGGATACAGACCATGACGTGGTTGGCGCATTTAATTATGTAAGTATAGTATTAAAAACCGATGTTGAACCTTTAGTTATAGATTTAATGGCTTTATTTGATACCGGTAGTCCGACTAGCTTTATCCTGGAGTCACTGGTTCCTAAAGGGGTCCAAAAGGAATGTGTAAAGAGACCAGTTCAAAAATACAAAGGCATTGGTGGGAAATATATTGAAATACTTTATGTTTTAAAAACTTTTGTTAAATACTGTGGAAAAATGGAAGAAATTGAATTAAATGTAATTTCCAATAGAAATATGACTATGCCAATTATTTTGGGCCGTGACTTCCTGGGGTTGTTTAACATTAAATTATCAAAGGCACTGAAGAAATATAGTAAGCATAAGTTGTTTCAAATACGGTCCCTTATGGAGCCAAAAAGCTTAAATTCTGTAACCGACTCGAATGCATTTATCGCAGTTGCGGAACAGCATGAGTTAGGAAGAAACCATGCTAGTAAAATCATTCTAAATGATTCCTTGTCTTTGGGTGAGTTCACTGCCGTTGACGTACCTGACATTTTCCATATTGATTTTTCATCTGACGAATGTAATGTTGACGTGTGTCCTAACATGACTAAAATCTGTCGTGATAAATTAATGCAGCTTATTAATGATAATTATTTAAAGTCAAAAATAAAGCCCGAACCATACAAATATGAGATGAAGATTCATTTGACAACTGACGTTCCTTTTCATTCCGCCCCCCGCCGATTGTCATATTTGGAGCGCAGCCAAGTGCAATCCATCATTGAGGAACTTCGTGAAGAGGGGATCATAAGACCGAGTGACTCGCCGTATGCCTCAGCCGTAGTATTAGTGAAAAAGAAGAGCGGTAAAATCCGTATGTGCATAGACTATAGGGCCCTTAACAAACTTACCATCAGGGATAATTACCCGTTACCTCTGATTGATGACTGTATCGAATATTTACAAAATAAAAGGCATTTTTCAGTATTAGACTTGAAAAGCGGTTTCCATCAGGTGCATATGGCCCCTGAATCCATACCATTAACTTCTTTTGTGACTCCAAATGGACAGTTTGAATTTCTGAAAATGCCATTCGGACTGAAGAATGCACCTGCGGTATTCCAACGATTTATCAATCATGTCTTTCGAGATATGGTTGATAATAGGAAAATTATTATTTATATGGACGATATTATTATCGCTACCGAAACATTTGACGAACATGTAGACCTGCTGAAGACCGTATTAACCAGACTTACCTTGCGCGCACTAAAACTCAATCTGGAAAAGTGTAAATTTGGATATGACGAAATCGAATATCTGGGGTACTCAGTAACCAGGACAGGAATACTGCCGAGCAACTCCCATATTAAGAGTATACAAAATTTCCCTATACCTACTAACTCAAAACAACTGCAGTCATGCATAGGTCTGTTTTCTTATTTCCGCCGATTTGTACCTTCCTTTTCCCAGATAGCCAAACCTTTGCAGAACTTGCTTAAGAGAGACGCGCGATTCGAGTTTGATCAGGAGTGTATTGACGCATTTAACGAGTTAAAATTTAGGCTGACGCGGAGCCCAGTTTTGGCCATATATAGTCCCAAAAGGGAAACCGAATTGCATTGTGATGCAAGCAGCATAGGTTTTGGAGCAGTGCTATTGCAGCGGCAGGACGATGAAAGGTTTCACCTAATATCATATTTCTCCAAAACAGCAACAAGTGCAGAATCAAAATACCACAGTTTTGAGCTGGAGACGCTAGCAATCATATATGCATTGAGACGGTTTAGGACTTACTTAGAGGGTATTCCCTTCACAATAGTAACTGATTGCAACTCACTAACCTTAACTCTTGATAGGAGGCAGCTTAATCCCAGAATAGCTAGGTGGGCCCTTGAATTAGAGAACTTTAATTATAAAATAAGACATAAGCGAGGTGCTGCGATGGGCCACGTCGATGCATTAAGCAGGAGACAGATAGGTTTAATCATAGATGTGGATGATATCCAATTCCAAATACAAGTCGCACAAGAGCGAGATAACCATGTTAAGACTATACGAGACCGTTTGGAACGCGGAAATGTCACTGACTATGATCTAATGGACGGGGTTGTTTACAAAAGAAATCAAGACGGGAAGATGGCCCTATACGTACCTCATGAGATGGAGTCTAATGTCATACGCGTGATACATGAAAAAATGGGTCATTTAGCAACTGAAAAGACACATGAGAAGCTAAAATTGTACTACTGGTTTCCCAATATGAGATTAAAAGTGGAAAGGTTTGTAAGAAATTGTCTGAAGTGCATAATGTATGCCACACCCCCACAGAATAAGGAAAGAACTTTGTATCCCATCCCCAAAACTGCTTTGCCATTTGATACGATCCACTTGGATCATTTTGGACCATTACCATCGATTAGATCTAAACGAAACCACATTTTAGTTGTTGTTGATGGTTTCACAAAATTCGTAAAACTTTATCCGTGTAATACAACAAGCACTAAGGAAGTTATTAATGCTCTTGACAAGTACTTTAGTTATTATAGTAGACCAAGGAGAATTGTGACTGACCGAGGAACCTGTTTCACCTCTTTAGAATTTAGTTCATTTTTAACGAAACGAAATGTAAGTCATATAAAAGTTTCTGTAGCTTCTCCACAGGCAAATAGTCAGGTAGAAAGAGTAAATAGAGTTCTAAAGACGATGCTGGGTAAACTGACGGATGAAATTAAGCATGACGACTGGGTTAGTAAATTACTTGAGGTGGAATATGCCATGAATAACTCAATTCACAGTACCTGTAGGGATACTCCCAGTCGACTCTTGTTTGGCGTGGAACAAAGGGGAGTAATAGTGGATGAGTTTACCGAATACTTTCAGGATATGTTGTGTCCTGATTACGAACGAGATCTTACCCAGATACGAGACAGAGCATCTAAGGCTATTACAGCTAGGCAGGAGTATGACGTTAAGCGGGCTTCAAAGGGTAGCCCTAGTACCCAATACATCCCAGGTGATTATGTGGTCATAAGGAATGTAGACACCACGGCTGGTAGTAACAAGAAATTTATACCCCGATATCGAGGTCCTTATGTCATTCACAAAAGTTTAGGAAACGACAGGTATGTTGTCCGCGACGTTGGCGGTTGTCAGCTCACCCAGCTTCCGTATGATGGGGTTATCGAGGCTCACCGCATAAAAAGGTGGGTTCAGCAACCCGATGAATGCATAGAGTTGGAAAGTGATCCCCTAGGAGATTATTCTGAGTTTGATGAACCGCGAATGATCGAGGGCGATCACTTATCAGGTTTGGCCGAGTTGTAAAACCCTTAAGGTTGCCTATTGATGGAATGTATGTTAATGTAAGTGTAGGCATAGTATAAGATACACCCAATAATGTAAACGTAGAGTAATGCTAAGAAGAGATGTAGTATTAAGTAAAATAAGGCAACCCTAAATGACAAATGGAAGAAAGAATAAAATGGAAGTCACTTCCGCTTGGATCGTAAAAATAGCCAGTCGTTTTATTTCTATCAGAATTTAATCGTGAGCCATCCGGCTTTAAAATATCTGGAAATACCCTCAATTTACAATATATTTATTTTCCACTCTTGAAAAGCATACTGTGACTGTGCTCAGTAATACCCCTAGGTTTCATCATAGTATTCCCATAACTTTTCGAGTTATAATAAAATACGTACAGCGAACCAATGAAAATCAGTGAGAAATACTGCTCTAGTGAACCATTAGTAAACATGCAGACCATTACATACACAAATATGTATATATAGTAAGGTTATTTAAAACTCGAGTGAAGCATTGCTACGTACATTAGAAAGCAGCTGTACGGCAATTTTTACTTTTTTAAGAGGCAAAACAATTTTTTGAAGTCTTGAAGACCTGTCTTTGAAATCTCTATCCCAAAATTTTCAACATTGAATAAATCCCAAAATAAATAATTTTTTTTATTTTTTATTTTTTAAGTTTACATGAAGCTTTCAAATACTATCACTATTCAGTAAACTTCCCTAAAATGTTAAAAATATGTGGATCACTTGACATGGAACGATTTCATTGGAAAATAAATCAGATTACCTCGAGTTTAAATTCTGTGTTTATATACAGGCTTGCATTTCTATTTTTATTTCCAAGCAAAAGCAAGGCAATTACGTTCTTTCTTGTGAAAACTTAGATTGAATATTTTGACTTTATTGAAATTTTAAAAAATCTAAAACCTTTGGTTAGGTTTGGTGGAATCGCACATAGACCACAAATGGATCCATACTGATACCAAGTGCTCGTATGGAGAGTTTAAAAACTTTATATTTGGTCTTTAATACACAAATTAAATAATTGAAGAGGGCTTAGTTTGAAAATGATGCAGAACCTAAGCAGTTTATTCGTGTTTTTCTAAGAGTCGAAAATCAGGCGAAAATACTTTCTATATCTTCGGAAGTCAATATGTTGAGCCAATTAATATAAAATATATTATTGGAGAGCCAGCTATTTCACATAATATTTACAAAATTTTTTCATAGAATACAGTGTCACAAATACCATATTAAATACTCGGTTCCTTCTCAATTCAGCTTAGGCTGCTACTGCTTACAACATCCAGTATATTCCATCTTTTGAGTGTCAATTACCAACAATTTTTTTTAATGAAATACTTACATTGTAAAGCCCATATGTAGATTTATTACTTTCGGTTCAAAAACTAACAGCAACTTACCTAAAAAGATATAAAAAGGAAAATATGAAATAAGATACGAAAAGACAAATTATGCGGTTTACAGAATATTTAAGTTATTTTAAAGAAGCATATAGGAAATTCCTAAAATTGGCCTTCGTTGAGTGGTCTAATAGGTGGTCTATTGAGTAATGTAAAAGACTAACCAATCTTACAGCTTCAAGCTCGAAAATTCCTTATACTATATTTAGTACACACACATATATAGTATACGTACATACAGATGAAAAGTGATATTAATAAAATTAATGTGAAGCAAGCATGACAATTCACTCCGAGCAAAGGAGTCACCGCCCTAGTCCATGCCCAAGCGTAATGGATGAGAAAATTACCAAAATTGGTAGCACCCTAAGCCCAAATCGCTACTGCGAGTCTTTGATCGACTTTATCTACAAGTTAGCCAAAGAAGTAGTCTTTGTTGAAAATTACAATTTCCTGCTAAAGGCCTGAATCTTATCAACTTCACCAAACTGATTAACTAACAACTAACCAAATTCTATCCAACAAACTGCTGCCTTCTGATTGAAAAACACGATGGCAAATCGATCATATTGTGGTTAGCCAGAGGCATGAGTCGAGAGCTGGGCATTGATCACCACATTGTTGCTATAAGGGCCCGTGAATACCGCCATGCTACAAGAATTATGTGTCCACAATCACTAGGAATGTACGACTTCGGAGAGTTCCAATCACAAAAGACGGGCAAGCAAATTGGACGCACTACTCAAGCACCAACTACTTCACTAGTAGGGTCATCTCATATGAATAAATACAAACACTCAAACACTGAAAATTGTGCGCTGCAATACGTGCTGCTGGTGGAAGCGGCGGCAGGTATGTCGCATGAAGGGTGACAAGTTTTAACCCTTGGAGGACGCGTGTTGGCGTATAGCCGTCCAAATTAGTTCGTAGCTGCAAAGTTCGCAACGTCTGTAGCTCTAAGCGATAAGATACGCATAGCTATAGTAAAAGAATCACGCTTTCATTCAAAGACATTAGGGGCCAATAGCGATGAAGTTTTATCGCTCGTCGAGCGGCTCACGTCCCCAAAGGGTTAATTTTCAGATGGATAACTTTTGTTTGGTACTTCTCTAGAGAAACAATTAAGTTGCTAACGCAATATAGTGCACTCAAAATTTTTATTTCGTTTCATTTTCACGCCCATTTAACTGCCTGCACTGGTAGTGTAACAAATTAGCTGCCCACACGGTAAACTAATGAACTGAGCTAACTAAGCAGATAACCTTCATTTTTGCTCTTCATATTTCATTTCACGTTGCTTGTTGCAGTAATTTCCACTGCATTTCACCTGCCAAAATGATTTATCTGCGAGTCTGCTGCTGAAACTGCACGCTAAACTAAACACTCCAGTGCGCCTAAAAGTGGGTAACAGTTACGTGTTGCTACCTGCTTATACCGAGGCATTTCACTCAGCTGTCAGGCAACAGACGTTGGCAGTATATATTGGTGAGCGTAAATGCGTGTATGTGACTGTGTGTGTGTGCATGTGTTTGAAACAGTCAAGCCATTTATCTTCATTTGAGGAAAATACTCATAATAAAACTGCAACACCAGCCAGTTTAGAAAATGTAAACTCAGGAAATCACAAGAAATTGCACTACACTTCAGTCATTTTATGGTCTGCTGCTTGCAAGTGGCCACTCGCTCATTCACAGTTTTGCAGTTTCACTCTTATTTTGCTTTGAATATTCCGCTTACACTACCCCAGCTTTATTTACGCTTTTTAGCTTCGCTTTTGCTTTAATGAGCCTTAAACTTCATAGCCAGCCACATTTAAAAACACTGCCAGCTGCTGATGCAATAGTCGTTGATTTGTTATGCAATACAGGTTGCTGGTGCTGGTCGCTGCTTGCTTGTACTTGGTTGGCTAGCAGCCATGGGTGATACTGTTTTGGAAGCGCACATGGCGTATGAGTAATTTATTGTTGTTGCCATAAAAATGATTTCAATATTGGCATAAATTGATTGTGAGCGCATAAAATGCTGTTATTTTTCTGATAGAAATCATAATAAATCAGATGAGAAAGGGAAGAGATGCGGATAATGCAATGGAAGAGTTTTAAATGGTGGATTACTAAACTTGTTGAGAAAAAAATGGATTTATTCTTTGTTTAATGAATTTAGAACAGTTTTGAGGCAACTTTTAAGCCACTTAGACACGATAAAATGATCTGAAAAAATTTAAGAAATGTACTAATTTTATGATAAATAATTTATTATCATATGAGGTCTTTTATATACTTTCTCTTGGGGTTGGTGAGGGTTATGGGGTTTGCAACTATTTTTGAGACAAGAGGTTTCCAGTGAGATTGGAGTCGTGTGTTGTGAGAAGTGGCATATTTTGCTATTTCTTCAATTATTTGAATTTGTGCATTTGTGATATAATAAGGACAGTTTCAAATCATTCTGAGGGTTTTCGACTGGAATCTTTGAAGTATTTTGATGTTTGAATATAGCTGCAGTGCCCCAGAGTTGAATGTCATATGTGCATATCGGTTTCAAAATAGTTGAGTAAAGTGAAAGCTTGCTATCGACAGAAATATGAGAATGTCGTTGCAGTAACCAATTTAAGCTTGTGCGATTTATTCCTAGAGCCTTCCGTTTGGTGAAAATATGGGTTATTCATGTAGGCTTGATATCAAGATGCTTGCCGTGATATTTTGTGACGTTACTTTAGGGGATGATTAAGTATATTATTGACCTCATGGTCCTTTGTGTCCTCCATTCATCACAATACCTCATCTAGACCCAGTTCCCTTATTAAACTCAACACCGAGTTGGGTTGGATTAAGCGTAAGTGCCTTCCTTCTGGCTGCAGTTGGTTCAGCTGTCTCAACCTTCTGCGCTGCGGCCCACCAGAAGATGCATTGGGGTCTCTTGAGATTGGTCACAGAGTCCATAGAAAGATGACTTAGCAGTCTGCAGTAGTTTGTGAGAATGTACGTGAGAACTC